>JAAAKG020136536.1:0-13168 GCA_010014905.2 Druon quercuslanigerum
CTTTCGGTTTTTTATGTAAGTGGTATGGAATGGAAGTCATGTAAACCCTTAGGGGACACATTATGAATAAAGAAGATATTTTTAAGGTTTTTGAGGAATCTAAAAAAGAATAAAAAGATTTTAAGGGATATCAAAAGATATCAAAGAATTAAAAATAGTTCAGGGTATTTTAAAAGTCCAATTATTTTCAACCGATTTGAATAATTTTTAGGTATTTTAAAGAATTTCAAGGAATGTTAATATTGTTTAAAAGAACGTTAAAGGATATCACAAAATTCCGGAGAATTTAAAATATTTGAGGGTATTTTAAAAATCCAAGATTTCTCAATCGATTTCCATAATTTGATGGTATTTTAAAGGATATAAAAGATTTTGAGGTATTTTGAAGGATTTCAAAATTTTTCAATAAATTTTATTAATTTCAAGATATTTTAGAGGACGGCAAAACAATTTGAATAATATATGAAAGACGTTAAAGGATATCAAAAGATTTCGAAGAATTTGAAATATTAAACGATATAAAATATTTTGAGGTATTTTTAAGGATTCCAAGAAATTTTAGTAATATTTAAAAGACGTTAAAGGGTATCAAAAGATTTCGAAGAATTTGAAATATTTAAGGATATTTTAACAATCCAACATTTTTCCATCGATTTCAATAATTTGAATAAAAAGATTTCAAAGGATATCAAAAGATTCCAATGAATCTAAAATATTTCAGGGTGCATGTTTTGAAAGTCCTAATTTTTGAATACAAATTTTATGTAAATCAATAACAATACAAATGATAAATATTAAAAATCATTATGCAATAAGTGTCCCTTGCTCGTACATAAATAACGATACATTGCGTAACACATTTCGAAAACAAGGACAATGGTCAGGCTTAATTAACGTTAATAATATTAATTGCAACGAGTGACAGAGTTATGTATGTGCAGTTCCACTAAATTGAATTTTCTAAAACAGGATTTATTAATTTTTCTTCCTTAATGCGAAGCCTGTAACCCATAAGTCAAAGTGTTAGATTACCACTTAGTTTATAGACAAAAAGGTAATCAGAGTTATTCGTTTTAATAGTTGTAAACATGCAATGTAAAAATTATACTTGATAGTCATAGAGTTTAACATGCACTATGACGATTTACTGTCGTCTGACTTACGGAACTACTGAATTACACCAACCGGTTTGCAAGCGCACAAAATGACATCGCAATCTTGAAAGTGTGTGATATGAAATCAGGGATCACATATGCAACTTGTATGCACATGTATATTATATAGGCACCAGTATTAATACATATTTTTTTTATTTCAGCAGCATATATGCTTTTTTTAACATACATGTATGTATGAACATACATATTTAAACATACATATATGAACATACATATAATCTCTTTGATTAAAATGTGAACTATTATGTTAAAACATTAATCTTTTTTTAATTAAATATTCAACTACTTGGCTAAAAGTTAAGCAACATTGTTTAAAAATATTTTTTTTCTATTGAACATATGTCTTTGGTTGTAAGTTTAACTGTATAGTGGAAAAGCTTTGTTTTTGCTCAACATTATTTTCATAACTGAAAATAGAACTTGCCAGTTTCTTAAGATTGATAATTTTTAGTTGAAAATTCCTCTTTTTTGGTAAAAGAATAAGAGACGGATTTCCTGCAAAACATTTGAATTTGCATTAAAAAATGAATTTTCCAAAACTGTTGAATTTTGTACAAACTAAAATAATTTTTAAATTAATAATTAGAGTGACCAGATGGATTGATCCAAAGGTAAAAAAAGAGATAAACTTTTATGAAATATGATTAATATTCGACCAAAAAGAAATGCATTTTTAACTTTAATTATCAATCTTCAATAAAATAAAATCAATTTCGTATCAAATAGTTGAATTTTTCAACCAAAGATGAAATTTTAAACATAAAGATTAATTTTCTGTTAAAAAGTACAAATTTTTAACAAAACATTTATATTTTGACCAAAAAAGTGAATTTTCATTTAAGAAATATAAATTTTTAGCCCAAAATATTAAGATTTCAAATAAGTAATTTTTTACCATAATAAATGAATTCTCAACCAAGAATATTAATTTTCTACCAAAGAGACGAATTTTTAACAAAATACATGACTTTTTAATTGAAAAGATTAATTTTTAATTAAAGACAGAATAGTTATATTTAAATTTTAAAAAAGTAATCTTCAACCCTAAAAACTAATTTTTAACCAATTGTAAAATGGAATAGTTCTATTTTCAGTTAAAAAGTATATTTTTACTAAAAATGACACTTTAAAAAAAATTGATTAAATTTTTAACAATAAAATTATATCTCTTAATAATGTATGTATTTCCGACTAAAAAATGTAAGTTTTCCACCAATTATAAACGAATTTTCAAGAAAATAGTTAAATTTTTATTTAAAAAATGTATTTTTTCAGATTATAATAATGAACAATAACAATAATAACAACAAAGCTGTTAAATTTGTAATCAAAGAAATAGAGTTTTAACTATAATTATGCACCTTCAATAAAAGAAATCAGTTTCGAACCAAATAGTTTAATTTTTAAACAAAAAAGATGGATTTTCAAACATAAAAACTAATTTTCCGTTCAAAAATACAAGTTTTTAATAAAATATTTAAATTTTTAATAAGTAATTTTTTACCATGATAAATAAATTTTCAACAAAATAGTCCAATTTTAACTTAAAAAATAAATCTTGGAATAAAGTAATAAAAAAAAAGAAATGAATTTTCAACTATAATGAGGAATTTTCTACCAAAGAGACGAATCTTTAACAAAATGCATGAATTTTTTATTGAAAAAGATTAATTTTTAATTAAAGACAGAATAGTTATATTTAAGTAGTAAAAAAGTAATCTTCAACCCTCAAAACTAATTTTTAACCAATTGTAAAATGGAATAGTTCTATTTTCAGTTAAAAAGTATATTTTTACTAAAAATGACACTTTAAAAAAAATTGAATTAATTTTTAACAATAAAATTATATCTCTTAATAATATCTCTTAAATTTTTATTTAAAAAATGTATTTTTTTAGATTATAATAATGAACAATAACAATAATAACAACAAAGCTGTTAAATTTGTAATAAAAAAATGTATTTTTAATTATAATTATGCACCTTTAACAAAAGAAAATCAGTTTCGAACCAAATAGTTTAATTTTTAAACAAAAAAGATGGATTTTCAAACATAAAAATTAACTCTTCGTCAAAAAATATAAATTTTTAACAAAACATTTATATTTTGAACAAAAAAATGAATTTTCATCTAAGAAATATAAATTCTTAGCCCAAAATATTTACAGTTCAAATAAGTAATTTTTAACTATAATAAGTGAATTTTCAACAAAATAATACAATTTTTACCTGAAAGAAATAGATCTGGGAATAAAAAAATATTTAAAAAAAAAAATGAATTTTTAACTAGAATGAGGATTTTTTAACCAAAAAACGAATTTACAACCAAGAAAATAATTTTCTACCGAAGAGATGAATTTTTGACAAAACACATAAATTTTTAATTAAAAAAGATTAATTTTTAATCAAAGGTAGAATAGTTATATTTAAAGTTTAAAAAAGTAATCTGCAACCATAAAAAACTAATTTTCAATAAATTATATAATGGAGTAGTTCTATTTTCAGTTTAAAAAAATATTTTTACTCAAATTGAAACTATTTTAAAAAATTGTTTAAATTTTCAAGAAGAAAATTATATTTCTATAAAGTATATGTAGTTTTAACTAAAAAATATAAATGTTCGACCAATAATAAACGAATTTTCAAGAAAATAGTTTAATTTTCAACTAAAAAAATGTTTTTTAAAAGATTATGATAATGAATAATAACAATAATAACAAAACAGCTTTTAAATTTGTAGTCAAAGAAATTTATAAACGAATTTTCAAGAAAATAGTTGAATTTTTATCAAAAAAAGTATTTTTTAAATTATAATAATGAATAATAACAATAATAGCAAAAGGCTGTTAAATTTGTAATAAAAAAAAAAGATTTTTAACTATAATTATGCACCTTCAATAAAAGAAAATCAGTTTCTAACCAAATAGTTTAATTTTCGAACAAAAAACATGGATTTTCAAACATAAAGATTAATTTTTTGTCAAAAAATACAAATTTTGAACAAAATATTTACATTTAAAATAAGTAATTTTTTACCATAATAAATGAATTTTCAACAAAATAGTCCCATTTTAACCTTAAAGAAATAGATTTTGGAATAAAAAAATATTTAAAAAAAAGAAATGAATTTTCAACTAGTATGAGGAATTTTTAACCAAAAAACGACTTTATAACCAAGAATATTAATTTTCTATTAAAGAGATAAATTTAAAAAAAAATACATGAATTTTTAATTAAAAAAATTAATTTTCATTCACAGACAGAATAGTTTTATTTTAAGTTTAAAAAAGTAATTTTTAACCATTAAAACTAATTTTAAACGAATTCTAAAATGCAATAGTTCTATTTTCAGTTAAAAAATATATTTTTACTAAAAATAAAACTATTTTTAACAATTGTTTAATTTTCAACAACAAAATTATATTTCTATAAAATACATGTATTTCCTACTTAATAAATTTTTTTTTAGATTATAATAATAAATAATAACAATAATAACAAAAAGCTGTTAAATTTGAAAGTCAAAAAATACAAATTTTCAACAAAATATTCAAGGTTCCTACCAAAGAAATGAATTTTCATCTTAGAAATCTAAATTCTTAGCCAAAATATTTAGATTTCAAGTAATTTTATACCATAATAAATGAATTTTCAACATTATACTTTAATTGTTTTAAATTAAAAGAAAACGATATTTGAATAAACTAATGAAGAATGAAATAAACAATAATTAATTCTTAACGTAGTAGCGTGTCTTTGAAAAATTATAATTTGAAACCAAAAACATCAGTTAAATTTAATTAAGGAAAAAGACTAATATCCAACAAAATACTTGAATATTTAAACAAAAAAATTAACTTTTCATCAAGAAAATGAATTTCTTAAGAAGAAGAAGCATTTTCAACAAAGCCGTTGAATTTTAAATCCAAGAAATGAATTTTTAAATATAATGATTAATCATGAATAAAAAATGATATTTGAGTTAAATCGTTGAATTTTCGTCAGAAAGATGGATTTTCAAATATTAAGGAAATTTTTCGATAAAAACTACAAATTTTCAAAGCAATTTTTTTAACTTTCAAACAAAGAAATAAATTTTAAACTAAAAAATATAAATTTTTAATTCATCATGTTTAAAGTTTAAATAAGTAGTTTTGAACCATAACAAAAGAATTTTCAAAAAAATAGTTAAACTTTAACCTAAAAGAAAAAGATCTTAAAGAAACTAATGAAGAATGAAACAAAGAAAAATTAATTTTTAATGAAGTAGTGTGTCTTTAAACTAAGTTGTTTAATTTTTAACCAAAATTTAAACCAGAAAACGATTATTCAACAAAATAGTTAACTTTTTTATTAAATGCCAAATACTTGAATTTTCGAACAAAATGATGAATTTTTCACCAAACATTTAAATTTTTGGATTTTCATACATAAAGATTATTTTGTTATAAAAAATACTCATTTTCTACAAAATACATGCATTTTTCACAAAATATTTAAATTTTGAATCAAATGAATTTTTAATTAGAATGAGGAATTTTTAACCAGAAAATGAATTCAAACCCAATAAGATTAATTTTCTACCAAAAAAAAGACAGATTTTTAACAAAATACATGAGTGTTCAATGAAAAAAGATTCATTTGCATCCCAAAAATTGTATAGATATATTTAAAGTTTAAAAAAGAGTAATCTTCAACCATATAAACTAATTTTCTACAAAATAGTAACTTTACAAACTAAAAAATTAATTGTTTACCAAAACGATTAATTCTGTACTAAGAAGATTATTTTTCTACTACCAAAAAATTTCCAGTTAAAGAATTGATTTTAAATGAAAACAAATAATTATTTTTTTAAATAGTGCAATTTTCAACCAAAAAATGAGATTTTTAATAAAATATATGCATTTCCAAATTTTGAATTATTATTAGGATACATAAATTTTTACTTAAAAAGCAAATGGATTTTCAAACAAATATTTAAAACTTGTAAAGATTTAAAAAATTTTTTTGAGAATTTTGTAATTTTTCACGGAAATGAAAGACATTTATTCAGGTTCCTAGCAAAAATGAAAATAATTTTTTATTTCGAAAAATAAAAAATTATTTTTAAGAGGTTAGTTAAAAAAATTTTTGAAAGATTTCAAAAAATGACAACGAAGAATCGAAAAGATTTTAAGATAATTTTTTGAACTTTTTTAAAATAAATAAAAAATGCAGAAAAAATTAAATAATTTTTAGAGATTGGAAGGCTTAGAAAGTATGACAAGATTTAAAAAAAAAAACAGAGAAATTCTGCTTATAATTTTTGTAAAAATTTTGAATAATTTCTTATTTTGAAAAAGAAGATTTTAAAACAAAATGTTTCAAATTTGTAAGATTTAAAAATAAAACAAATAAGTTTACAAGAGAATTCTTACTTTAAATGGACTAGAAATATTTGAAAACTAGAAAATATTTTCGAA
The DNA here is from genome assembly GCA_010014905.2 of Druon quercuslanigerum. Classification (NCBI taxonomy): domain Eukaryota; kingdom Metazoa; phylum Arthropoda; class Insecta; order Hymenoptera; family Cynipidae; genus Druon; species Druon quercuslanigerum. The sequence continues at coordinate 6,644 of JAAAKG020136536.1, forward strand.
AATTTATCACATATTTCTTGATTCCTTTCCAACTTCTAAAAGTCCTGAACAATTTTTAAAAATACTCGGATTTTTATATAATATTTAGTAAAATCCTGTAAATTAAAAAAATTTCTTAAAAATCTTCTAGATTCTTTTTTGACACGTCTGGAATATTCAGAAACCTTTTTTTAAATTTTCTCAAGAATCTCATGAAAATTATATTTGCATAAATTTAAAAACAAAGTGATAATACTTACTTTCTTGTTCTCGATTCTTAGAATTTAATTTCAACAAGGATTTATTATAGCACTTCGAAAAATAATTTTTGATTAATTTAAGTTTCGCCAAAGTTAAAAAATATTCTTTAATGGTCTTTAGAGTGACTAAATAACGAAAAATGAATAATATAAAAAATAAAGAAAATAAATAAACTAACAAAAATATTAAAAAATATATATAATGCAAATAAACAAAATAAACAAAAACAGATATTAATGAAAAAAATTGCCAAATTGTAAAATAAAATAATTGTTAAATTTTCATAAATATTTCTATTCCTAAAATTTAAGTTTGATGAAATTTAAAAATGCCGAAAATAATTAATAAATTATTAATTAATGATTACTTAATTTTTTGCCTTATTTTTAATTTCATAAATAGCTCATAAATTATTAATCAATATACTATGTTTATTTTATCAGTCGTTATTTTAAATCTGGGAAATTTTATAATTCGATAATAATATAATGAAATGAAATTTAAAAAAAATAATATAATAGAAAAAAATCATTTTAAATGGTTTTTCTTATTTATTTTGTAATTTTCAGGCAAAAAAATTAAGGATGCCCTAGAGACGTCTTTGGCACATCCCTAAGACGTCTTTTACAACATGTGTTTCCGACATCCAGAGCGTCCATCTCTTTAAAACGTCTTCAGCACATCTCTTGGAACTCGACGATTTAGAGAAGTTGATTGTGCCGACATAGGACGGCCTAGAAACGACCCAAGGTCGTTCTTGGGATTTTCATAGTTTTGTGCCCACTGGCTGGTTTTGTAAAACAAAGTTACTACTAGCGCCGCCGCATGATCGTTTTTAAAACTAGTGACACATTGTTTCTATTGCGCAGTAAAGTAGCAGCGCCCCCCCCCCCCCGGGAAAATAAAAATTTATTTTGTATCAAATAAACATTTTTTCGAGCCCATATCAAAGAAATAATTTGTTTCATTGAAATAAAAATTGTTCCCAGTATATGTAAACACAACTATTTACGACTGGTGTGAGAATTCTAGAACATTCAATTAGGAACATTACTAACCATGTTTATATATGATAGAGAAAACAATGCAAGGAATTCTCAACTGAACAGGATATGGAACTTGAGACGAGTACCAATTCTTCCGCTGTGGGTGGCCCCTCTGCATACTATATAATACACCTTTTCGCGTGTTTGAAAGTTCCTCTTGCAAAGAAGCTTTGATGATCTCCGGGTTCGAACACACCTCAAGAGGGTAGAGTGTAGACGATGCTCTTCAATTGCTGGCTCTACTGCTTATCAGGGGAAAAAATAATTTTAAAAAATCTGCCTGCTTTGCGAGCACATTTTCATTGGGCGCTTCGCGCTCGATATTATATTTATCTCGCGATTTGCGTTAGGTCTTTTTATTCCCCCCACATTTGTGCGCAGGCCTTTTAAAATTGAAGGTCAACAAATCGACAACTGTAGGTTGGTGATTGTGAATTCTCTTTTGTTAAATCTCTTTGGGCTTTAACGAAGCGATCTACTTATGTAACTCAGGATGATAGTGCTTACTCAGATATTGCGAAATAATGTATAAATTTTATTTTTCATGATTACTTTAATATTTGTTCCTTATTTTGCATTAAATTTTACTCTTAGCTACCAGGAAAAATGTATCCTTTTAATAAATTTATATTATTACAATTAATAATATATATTTGTATTGAAACATATCCTTCTACAATTTAGGTGAAAATTTGAATAGTTAAAATGTTATTTAATTATTAATTATAAAAAATAAAATTTTAATAAAGAATAAAATAACTGCATTTAAAGTTTCAAAAAATTGATTTAAAAAAAAGAGGAGTGATATTTGAACTCAGCAGCTCAATTTTCAATTAATAAAACTTGATTTTCAAATAAAAAGTTTAAATTTCTAACAAAATTTTTTAATTTTTCATTTAAAAAGATCAATTTTTAATCAAAATGAAATAGTTCAATTGTCAGTTTAAAAAAATGAATTTGAAAAACAGTAAATTAGGAATAAAACAGATAATATTTCAGTGAATAAAAACTAATTCTCTACTCTGAACCAAAAAGTTAAATTTTCTACTAAAAAAGAATTATTTTCAACAAAAAAAAAAACTTTGAACAAAATAGTTCAATTTTAACAAAAATATAATTTTTACTTTATAAAGAATCATTATCGTCCAACAATGGAGTAGGCAAATTTTCCATTACCAAAGTAAGAAATTTTTAATAAAATTCAAAAATTCTCGACCAAAAAAGTCAATTTTTCAGAAAGAAGTACATTTTCTGGTTTTTAAGAAAGTAGATAAACTTTAAAATCTAGTTGTTGAATTTTTAACCGAAAAAAACGAACATTGAACAAAGTTAAAGGCTTCGCAAAGAAAAATTAAAATTTTAAATAAAAGAGATGAATTTTTAAACACAAAGATTAATTTATTACTAAAAAGGACGAATTTTTAGTCAAATTCAAAAATGCTCAACCAAAAATGTAAATTTTTCAGACCGAAATTTTTTTTTTAGTTCTTAAGGAATTAGATCAACTTTAAAATCTAGTTGTTTAATTTATAAACGAAAAAAACCAAAGTTTGAAGAAAACGCAAAAATTGTTAACCAAAAAGTTAAAGTTTTAACCAAAAAGATGAAATTTTAATCAAAAAGATTATTTTTCTACCGAAAGAAATAGAATTAGAGTAATTTGTTACTGAAAAAGAGAAATTTTTAATGTTCAACATTAAAATCCAGTTGTTTAATTTTTCACCGAAAAAAAACAAATTTTGAACAAAATTTAAGAATTGTAAACCAAAAATTAAATTTTCTACCAAAAAAGGTGAATTTAAAAAAAAAGTTTGATATACTACTAAAAAGATGAGTTTTCCATATAATTCAAGAATTTTGAACCAAATAGTTTAATTTTAAACTAAAAAAGATGAGATTTTAAAGAAAAGATTTAATTTTCTACCGAAAAAAAAGAAAACAATTTTTAACAAAATTCTATAAATTCTCAACTAAAAAGATGAATTTTCTACCAAAAAAGGTGAATTTTAAACAAAAAGATTAATTTACTACCAAAAAAGACGAATTTTTAATAAAATTCAATAATTCCCAACAAAAAAGTTTAATTTTTAAGAAAGAAAGAAATTTTTTTCAATTTTTAAGAAACTATTTCTACATTAAAACCTAGTTGTTTGATTTTTAACCGAAAAAAAAATTTTTGAACAAAATTCAAGAATTATGAACCACAAAATTGAAATTTCAACTAAGAAGGATGATATTTTAAATTAAAAGATGAATTTGCTACGAAAAAGAATTTTTTTAGTTCATATGAAAGTAGTTTAACATGGAAACCTAGTTATTTAATTTTTTGAACGCAAAAAAAAGAATTAAAAAAAAAATTAAGAATTCTCAACCAAAAAATTGAATTTTATACTAAGAAAGGTGAATTTTTGAGAAAAAAAGATTAATGTACTACCAAGAAGGTGGATTCTCAATATGATTCAAGAATTGTTAACCAAACAGTTTAATTTTAAACTGATTATTTAATTTTAAACTGATGCAAGCTCCTGTAAAAAACAAAATTCAACGACCAAATTTGGACCACAACGAACAAAAAATAATGCTACAATTGTAATCTGAAAAAAATTTGTTAAAAACAAAATGTTCAGACAAAAATAAAAGAAAGAAAAGAACAAGGAGAAGCCAACAAATCACATCCCCTTCCTTCTCATTTTCTTTCTTTTGTCTTTTTTATTTTTATTATTATCAAATAAAAATATAAGAAAACTGAAAATAAGAAATAAAATTATATTACCAACGTTTCGGTACTCATACAGTACCCTTAGCGAGGCAAGAAAAATATAAACAATATCACCAAAGAGCAGGTGTTCTCTTTGATTCCAGAAAATCGAATGAGGGTCATTAGCTTTTCAAATTACCAGATAAATTTTTTTGTTTTTTAATATAAAGCATTTCCACGAATTCTCTCTTTCTCTCATTACATTCACTATGCCAAATTTTAACATTATCCCAGTTAAACTCATTGTCAACATCAACAAATTTTCTTGTATGTCTGACAAGAACACTCTTATAACTCTTAGAAAACATCACCTTTTTCAAAATGATCTAAAGGATCTTTACAAAAATAATCACTGAATCCATTTTAAATGGTATACGGAAAATAGTATTAGAATTATAGTTAAGTATAATATTATTAGAATAATAGTTTTAGAAATTTCACCAAAAACCGAAAGAACAAATGTATCAAATGAACTATATTCCTTTAACTCTTTCTGATTATCTGCAAGAAAAATATTACTCTGTTTTTGATCTATTGATTTCTAATTGCAACATGTTTCTTAATTAACTTTTGTGTGGTAATGATTGAGAAATAGCTTATTCTTAACAATATTTAAATATCTTGTGTGAAATGAAAAGAGGGACAAACTTTGAGCTCTTTTAACTAAATTCCTAATTACCTAACTTATCTAAATTATATAATAACATAAAATATAATGTAAAAAATAGCCTGAAATTTGAAAACTTTATTATTTAAAAAACGGTTCCGGATGATTATGTAATGATTTCTTTAGATGTTATTGCAATGCTTTCGAGTATACTCCTTGATGTGGTTGAACAGGTTTTTATCATGAACCCAACTTATTACAAATTTATTGGATCTTTTTATAGGCAGAAGTTTGGTACTCTCATAGGTTCAGTCATTTGTCGAATTTAGCAGAAATAGTAATGGAAGCTCTAGAGGTTTTCGCTTTTAAGAAATTAGATTTTGTTTTGCCGTTCCTCTGGAAAAGTTGCAGATGGTCATTGCTGCTTTTAATAGTTTTCATCCCAAACTTCAAAATACTCATGAAATAGAGCAGAATAATAGAATCAGTTTTTTGAACATAGAAGTGATTAAGGGTCGAGATGGTAATATTATTACCAATTGGTATAGGAAAAGTGCATATTCAGAGAGAGTTTTTAATTTCTTTTCTGTTCATCCTGTTCAAAACAAAATTGCGGTAATTAAGCATGTTGTTGACAGTGCTCTAGGTTTGTCTCACTTTTCATTTCACACAAGAAATTTAAATATTGTTAACAGTATCCTTATTCTCAATCATTAGCCACAAAAGTTAATTGAGAAGCACATTGAAATTAAAATTCAACAAATCAAAAACAAAGAGAGTAATACTTTGCCTGCAGATAATCAGAAAGAGTTAAAGGAATAACTGGTATTAGCCATAATGAAGAACTGGTATTAGCCACGAATTGGATACTGTATTTATCTAACCTGTCTAACTCAAAATAATAAAAAATTTTATTATTTCACTGTCAAATAATAATAATTGGCTTTAAACTTAACAACAACATGAACAACCATAAAGGTTTCTACAAGAGGCTTCAAGAGGATTACGATTTTTATACTGTAAGGATGATAATGTTTTACCTAATCATATTATTAATAATATACATCCAAATATTAGTTTTTTCTCTAGAAATGTTTGTAATAGTATTAAAAAATCAATAACTCTTTTTGGTAAACAAATTTTACAACAAGAAATTAGAGATATTTGTGCAGAAATTAAAAGCATCCATAATAATCCGAATTATTTAAAAAATTAAATCATTATACAAATTTCTAAGCCATTTTTTAATGATTTACAAATTAGAACAATGAGAGATAAACAAAATTTTATTCAAAAATTGATAAGTACATCATTGTCAAAATTAAAAAATCTTCGATTACAACAAAAATGTAAATTAGGTACAGATCATAACACATGGGTTATCAACTTATCTGATAAATCTATACCTCCAGATGTAAAAGAAATGATCAGTCTTGGAGGCAAATTTGGTATTCCTTTTAACAAAAATAATGTTCCATTAGCAAAAATTATAACTAACCTTGAATTTTCTATGAAACATATTTCAGAAGATTATCGAAATGGTCTTAGAAATAAAATATCCTATTTGATACAAAATTGGATATATAACTATAATTTGATACAATTGATTTTACACTTAAACAAAAAATGAATCAAACAAAAAATTTTCTATATATACTAATAAAGATGTTATTTTGAATGTTGCAGATGAAAGTAACAAACAAATTATTATGAATAAAAAAGATTATATTAAAAAAGCTTTAGAACTTTTAAATGATAAAAGATCATATGAGAAATTAAATTTTGATCCTACAAAATAAAATAGAAGCTAAACTTACACTCCTTTTAACAGAATTTAAAAATAAAAATATCATTAATTCAAATCAATATAACTT
>JAAAKG020136537.1:0-13167 GCA_010014905.2 Druon quercuslanigerum
AATCCAATTCACAAATTCACAATCCAATCAAATCGAATTTATTCCCATTTAATTCAAAACAATTCACAATTTAATCCGATCTAAAATCTACATTGTATTTCACAATCCAATTTAATCAAAAATCTAATTGAATAAAAAATCTACATTATAATCTATAATAGATGTCAATTCAGTCCACAATAGAATACACAATTCAATCAACATCATAATCTACAATCAAATCATATTCATTCCCATTTAATCCAAATCAATACACAATATGATTTAATCCAAAATCTACATTGTATTCCGCAATATAATCTAATCGGTAATCCAAGTTAATCCAAAGTCTACTTTATAATCTATAATAAAACCAATTAAATGCAATTCACAAATTCACAATCCAATCAAATCGAATTTATTCCCATTTAATTCAAAAAAAATTCACAATTTAATCCGATCTAAAATCTTCATTGTATTTCACAATCCAATTTAATCAAAAATTCAATTGAATCCAAAATCTACATTATAATCCATAATCAAATCATATTTATTCCCATTTAATCCAAATCAATACACAATATGATTTAATCCAAAATCTACATTGTATTCCGCAATATAATCTAATCGGTAATCCAAGTTAATCCAAAGTCTACTTTATAATCTATAATAAAACCAATTAAATCCAATTCACAAATTCACAATCCAATCAAATCGAATTTATTCCCATTTAATTCAAAACAATTCACAATTTAATCCGATCTAAAATCTTCATTGTTTTTCACAATCCAATTTAATCAAAAATTCAATTGAATCCAAAATCTACATTATAATCTATAATGTAAGCCAATTTAGTCCACAATAAAGTCCACAATCCAGTCAACAGCATAATCCACAATCAAATCATATTCATTCCCATTTAATCCAAATCAATTCACAGTATGATTCAATCCAAAATCTGCATTATAATTTATAATCTAATTTGAACCGCAATCTGATTTCATCAAAAATCTAATTTAATCCATCATTGACCTTGTATATTATACAAGAAAATTTATTCCACAATCAAATCCACAATCCAATCAAATCCACAATCCAATAAAATCGAATTTACCCCCATTTTATCCAAATCAATTCTTAATAAGATCAAATATAACATCTACATTGTATTCCACAATCCAATTTAATCAAAAATATAATTGAATCCAAAATCAATTTTATAATTTACAATAGAAGCCAATTGAATTCCCAATCAAATCAACAACTTAATCCGTAATTCAATCAAACGATATTTCTTTCCATTTAATCAAAATCAATTCACAATATGATGCAACCTAAAATCTACAATATCTACATGATATTCCACAATCTAATTTAATCCATAATCAATAATATCCATAACAATATGATCAATTTTCATTTACTCTAATTTAGTTCGAAATTCAACCTGCAATCTGCATTTAAATCCACAATACAATTATATTTAATCCAATCTAGGATCCGATCCTATAAAGAATCTGATCAAATCCATAATCTACATTAGAATCTGCCATCCTAAACCTAATCCAATCGAATCCACAGTATAATTGAATAGTGGTTTCATTCCAACTGAAATGAAATTGAATCAAATCCAATCTACTGCAATATAGTTCAATTCAATCCAATTCAATGTAATTTGTTCCACTCCAATGCAATCCAATGCGCGTCAATAAAATACAAAATTGAAGGAAATTTCAATTGTGTATTTAAGTGCTTAATTCCCTTCATTGTTACAAGCAAATTCATATTTAGATCTGACCTTAACTGCATTTTCAGTTTTTGAATTCATTATTTACATGGATTTCGTCGTTGATTTACATAAACTTAATTCATAATCGTAACCAATAACTAACCGAAAATAATTTTTGTAACAGAAATTATTCAATAACAATTGCTATTGTAATAAACCAATTTACTACTTTCACATTTTTGACGATTTTTATTTTCCGTAGATTGACTTCTTTTATCTAAAGATTAACGTTATCGTATTGAAGACTGCCATTTAGAAACTTTTAATGAAAATTTTGATATTTTCATAAATCATTTTCTCTTTATTTCACTCATGTGGCAATTTTGAAGGAAGATATTTTCTTTCGGCGTCTTTTTACTGTTTCTGCTTCTGTTTTTCTTTTGGGGTGTTAGATTGCATTTGGGTTTCGCTTTTTGATTCATAGTCTCATATGGTCGTAAGGCGTTTGAGTTACCGGGTCATAAAATATATGGGCCATAGAACCGTATGATTAATTACTCGTTTTCACGAAACTGTAGGGCGGAAAGTAAAAGGGCCTGGGTAGTTGTAAAGGGGGTCTTAAAATCATGGGGTTTGTGAATTCTTATCTGTATATTGGATCATGAAGTCATAAAATGTCAGGCACCTATATTCGTAGAATATTTGGATCAAAAGAGCCGTCAAATCGTAAGGCCATACAATAATCTCGGGAAATCCTATAGCCGTTAATGCCCAGGTTTTCATGGTCATAAAAGAATGTGGACTTAAAATATATCGTCGTAAAATCGTATGATCAAGCAATTTTGAAATAGCAGTCATAATATAGTAGAACTATGGCATTTAAAATTGCAGGATTGTAGTATATCAAGGTCATAAAATAGTAATTTCTTTAATTCGCAGGGCCGTGAAATAATAGGATCATTTAATTGTGATACCGTGGAAAATTTGGGCGCAGAGGCATCAATTACTAGGACCTTACAATTAATAAATATTGAATATCTTGGTCATAAAACGTAGACAAATTGGTAGAAGGACCGTTAAATACCTTGACAATAAATACAAAAGCCACACAATTTTGGCCATAAAATTGTAGAATTTTTAGATCTTTGAAGGTTGGGTCGTATCATAAAAGTCGTAGGATAACAATGTTATAGTTATAGTAGGATCGTACAATATTAGGGTCATAAAATCTCAGAACACTCTGTCGTCAGGTTATACAGATATTAGGTAAATTGTATGTAGATCGTTAATAAATGTACCGGATGGGTCAGAAAATAATAGGGGCATAAAATAACAACCATAAAATAATATGGTCATAAAATAATACGTTTTTAAATTATTTTAAATCTTGTAATAATAAAAATGAAGAGTTGTGGGGATGCAAAATGCAGAGTGCTAGGTTTGGAAGGTATTAAAGTCCTAAAGTCATTATATCGTAATGTCGTCAAGTACTAAAGTCGTGAAATTTCAGGGTTGTTTAAAAGCCGCAGATGGCAAATTTAGATGACTAATAAACTTGAAATACCGGAAACTGGCATCTTAAATTTTGATGTCGAGAATATGATCCCCTAAGCAGCACTAGAAGTCTCAAGGGTCGCGTTAAATCAACCGCATATAAGCCTGGGCAGTGCCATGACCAGAAAAAGGTACCTGAGATTGTTTCCGATAAACAAGGAAATGATGCGAGCGAAACGAAGGGTGGGAAACTTTTTAAGCAGAGGATGACTGAAGAGGGACTCGCATAGAAGTCTAAGGATATTAAGGAGGGTGATAGGGGAGGAGGGAAGCAAGTTAGCCTCTTAAGATAAAGTTAGCGAAAAGTAGACAAATCACCTGGAAAAAAGCCTTCCTCATTCTTATTGAGCACGTTCCCACTGCCCATATAAAACAGCCTTTATCACAGTGGAGAAAAAAGCATTTTTGGGGACAGAAATGAGCCGACTCTGCACATCTCAAAAGATTGGAGCTTTGTTCGAATATTGATGAAGAAGGACTTTAGTGAACTGCTCAATATGTTGTAAATAAAGTTGTATAATAATTTATTCTTTAGATTTAAAAAATTAAAAAAAAAATTTATAACCCCTTCCTCACACTACTCCCCTCCCTACCGAGTGAGTCACGCCTACCCCGAAAGGGAAACGGCTTAATGGTGTAATAATAATAATAATAATAATATCCACTTGGCATTATATATTTATATTTTCTCGAAATGATGCAAAATTAGTAAATTTAATTTTCTTGAATATCATTTTTAATTTCAGATAAAGTTCCTGCATTTGTATAATTGTTAAAAATAAATTGATATATATATAAATGGCACCTGCTATTTTTTATAGCTTTAATGCAGTAGTTACACAGATTTTTATATCCGACTGTTTAAAACTATTACTGTATTGCTATCGAGAACCATAAAAAGATAGAAGTAAAGACATGTACAAAAAATATGTTTCATTGTTATAAAAAATTTTTATAAAGAAATTCACATTCAAAATTTTTATTTATGGAAGAAGATTTTTCGTTGTATGATCACTTGTATTCGAGTAAGAAATAAAAATGTTCTATACAATATACTGCCATCTAAGATAGCTTGTGATAGTTATAAACAATTTTTATAAATAAATTCATTCACATGGTATTTCTATGAACGAAAACTTTTTCTTTTCTACTAGTTTTGCCGTATTGCGTAATTATTATATTTTATCTAAAGAATAAATTTCTATGCATAGAAAATTTTTATTTTTTTTTCGTTATTATTGCATTTAATCTAAAGAATAAAATTTGTACACAAAATGCTTCCATTAGAAAATATTTTAAATTGATATCAATGATTTTTATGAACAAATTCACGCATTTCGTATTTTATTTTATAAAACATTTTTCTGTTATGTACGTTCATTTCTTTTCAAGTGAAAAACAAAATTTATATGCAATAAACTGCCATTTATTAAAGTTTCTCATGGTTATAAATAATTTTTTAAAACAAATTCACTCACACCAAAGATTTCTATAAAACAATATTTGTCAATTTTATCATCAATTTTTATAAACAAATAACTTATTCGACCTTTCTATGTATAGACATTTTTTATAAACAATTTCACTTATTTTGCATTCTTTGCATAGAACATTTTTATTTTACGCGTAATTATTTAATTCCATCTAAATAATAAAATTTGAACTCGAAATATTTCTATCAAAAAAGATTTGTTAATGTTATCAACAATTTTTATAAACAAATTCAGTTATTCCACATTTATGTGTCCGCAAATTTGTTTTGTTTAGTATAACCATTTCTCTACACGAAAAAAAATTTATACAACAGCCTGCAATTTAACAACATTTCTCATTTTTATAAATAATTCTTATAAACAAATTTATTTATTCTAATTCTTTGCATGGAAAATTTGTCCTTTTTTCTTAAATATTTTATTTAAACTATAGAATACAATTTTGAAACATATAATTTCCTTCAGAAAACATTTTGCATCGTTATCAATAATTTTTATGAACAAATTAACTTATTCGGCAATAATATGCATACCGTATAAAGTTGAATTATTTAAAAAATTTAAAAATTTAAAAAATTGGCTTAACTCTAGTTACGAAACAGTTATTTTTTAATAATGTATCAGTAACAATTACTAATTCATCAGTAAAAACTACTAATTCATAACTAGAATTGAGCAACTAATTAAAATTAGTAAACTTTATAACTTATTCAAATTTAGAGAGTAGATAATTTTTTTTTTCGATATAATAATTTATTTTCAGGTAAAAAACACAATTAATAAACAGTAGATTGCAATTAAAAAACATGTGACATTGTTATAAATAATTCTAATAAGCAAATTTATTTATTTTGCATTCTTAGCAAAGAAAATGTTTACTTTTTACGTAATTATTTAATTTAATTAAAACAATAAAATTTTGACACAAAATACTTCCATCAGAAAACATTCGGCATTTCTATGCCCAGAAATTTGTTTTATTTAGTAGAACCACTTTTCTGCACGTTAAAAACAAAATTAATAAACAGAAGATTGCAATTTAACAACATTTCTCATGGTTATAAATAATTTTTATAAAAAAATTAACTTATTTTCATTCTTTGCACATAAAAAGTTTACTTTCTGCGTAATTATTTCACTTTATTTAAAGAATAAAATTTGTACACAAAAATTTCTATGAAACAATATTTATAAATATTATCAACAATTTTTATAAAAAAATTCACTTATTTGGTATTTCATTGCATAGAGAATTTTTTTTCTTTTGTATCTTAATTTCTTTTCAAGTGAAATGCAACATTTATACACAATAGACTGTACGTTACCAACATTTTTAATTATTATACGTAATTCTTATTAAAAAATTCACTTGTTTGAATTTATACGCGTAGCAAATGTTTATTCTTTGCTTAATTATTTCATTCTGTCTGAATAATAAATTTTGTACACAAAAAACTTTAATAGAAAGAATGTATTATTATTAAAAACAATTTTTACAAACGAATTTAATGTTTCGGCATTTTTATGCATAGATATGTTTTTTTTGTTTTGCATAACCATTTTTTTCTGATAAATAACAAAACTTATACACAATTTATTATTATATATAATATATAATATTTATTGGCATATCTATTCATTAAAAATTGTTGCCTTGAGCGACACTTTAAAAAAACATATAAACATAATAATAAACATATAAACATAATTCACCTACTTTGAAATTCTGTAGATAGGATTTTTCGTAATGAATTCTTTTCTTTTAAAAAAGAAAATTTGTACTGAATAGACTTTCATTTATATTATATTTTTATAAACCATTCTCATAGAAAAATTAATTAATTTTAAATTTCTGTATACACCAAATTTTATTATTTTATTTAATCACATTGTTTCACTTAGGAAATAAAATTTGCATACCCTACATTTTTTGTCCAAATATTTTTTTTATTGTTATAAACCAATTATTATCAACAAATTTACATATTTGTTATTTTTGGGAAGAATTAATTATTATTTTCTGAGGAATGATTTTTTTCACCTGAAGAATAAAGTATGTTCAGATAATAAACTGCCATCCCACAACGGTTTTCATTATTATTGACGATGTCATAGAAAAATTCTCTCATCTCTTCATAGAAAATTCTTCTCTTCTGCATAATCCTTCGTTTTGCCTGACGAATAAAATTATTTAATTTAGTAGAACAATTAGTGTTTTTATATCTGGAATACATTTTTTTTAGCGTTTGTACAGCTCTTTACTTTTTAAATTCAGGATCATTTATACTCACATTTTACCTATGTTTCTCCAGTCTTTCCATCAATATTAACATTAGTGTTAACATTCGAATTAGAATTCCTGTAAATATAGAATAATTAACTAATTAATTATCAGAGCATAAAATTCTCGACTAAATATATTTTATTTTATTTTATACTTTATTTTTCATGAATACAAGCATTCATGGTATGAAAAGTAGAGAATTCATATTTTCATATTATTTTTAGAGTTTTCGCATGATGATTGTCTTTTTTTAGTGAAGATAATTAAAAAAAAATTTCTTTTTTAAGATTCCAGTTAAATACTTGAATAGGACCTACACACTTTGTGTAGTTCAGATTTTAAAATTAGTTAAAAATAAAATAATTTGCATTGGCATATGAATTTTATTTTATAAGCCAAATTTATAATTATGAACCATAAAGTAAAATAAAGAATTATATATCTGAAAAAAGATGCCTTCCTTCGATTCGCTGGGATTCGAACCCGGGTCTACAGATTTTCGATTCGGTGCTCTTTAAGCTACTGAAGAGATGAAAAAAATACATTTTTCACAGATATGCCAAACGGCTAAGTTTTCTGCAATATCAGTCATAAGACTTAGGGTCTCTGTATTATCATCAGAGACGGTAACAACCGCTTAAGTGAAGAAACTAATCACACTCTGTAAAAATAGAAATCTACAATATCGATCTAAGATACCCCGGAAATTCAAAATTTTTTTTCTATTATTTTCATTTTTTTTTGTTGATTCAGAATCAATGTATTTATATTATTATATTATCAAAAATATTGAAAATTAACAATCCAAACAAAATGCATTTCTAAAAAATTGGTAATCATTAAAAATATTATTATTTATTTAGTCACACTTTGTAATATTTTTTGTCCCTCTTTTTTCTTTATTATTGATATTTATGTCTCTAATGAGCCGGAAAGCGAAATAGTTTAAAAATCTGTTTTGTAATGAAGGAATCTGTTTCATGTTCTTTTGCATGAAATTAATTCTTGAGAACATCGATTACTTTACATTCTAAAAGTAAAAAAAAAATTTAGGATTGATTTTTATCTGGGAATAAGGATCCCTCTACTTCGATCAGCTGGGAATCGAACCCTGGTGTACCGATTTCCGGTCGGCTGCTTTTTTCTGTTCAGTTTGTATCTTCTTCTTATCGGTTATTACCATCCCCGATAATACAGATTTGTTTAAATAAAATTGAATTCTCATTTAAAATATTGTTTTTAGCGTGTAAATGTTCAAAATTCTTATTTGGTGCAAACTTCATAAAAAGACTCAAATAAGAAAAGCAAACAATTTAAAGTTGATAGTTGTTTCATTTTGGTAAAAAAAGTCTACTATTATATCTTTCGTTAAGAATTCATCTTTTTGGGAAAAACCTCATCGTTTTTTTTTAAACTTAATTTTTTTGTTTAAAATTCTACACCCTTTTTGCTTTAAAATTTAACTGTTTTGTAGCAAATTAACATTTTTTTGAGAATGCGTATTCTCCTGTAAAAAATATAACATTTTTGTAAGAAATTCGTTTTTTCCGATTGAAAATTTAACGATTAATGATTCAACGATTAAAAATTAACATTTTTTGTTGAAAAGTTCATATTTTAGGGCAGAGCGTCAAATGTTTTGTAGAAAATGCTTTTTTTTACTTTTATCTGTTTTGCGTGGAAAATTAATCTCTATTAGTAGGAAAATCAACTTCTTGGCTGAAAATTAAACTATTTGGTTTAAAAAGAACTTTGTTGTTGAAAAATCATATTTCTCGATTTAAAATTCAACTGTTTTGTAGAAGACTGGAATTTTTTATTTAAAATTATATGTGTTTTTGAATACAAAACTCATCTATTTTGATTAAAAACTGAATGTTTACATTCTCATCATTTATGATTGAAAATTATTAGAATTGTCGGAAATTTGACACCAACATGTTTTAACGGATCTCCACGTTTCGTGACCCCCTGAATCCGAAAATCAAGTTTTTACGATAGTGTCTGTCTGTCTGTCTGTCCGACCGTCCGGCCGTCCTTAAACAGGATAACTCTCGAAAAAATGAACGTATCAAATCTGTCTTTTGCACAATTTTTTCAGGTGCCAAAAGAAAGGACAAGTTCGTTAACCAGCCGTTTTCGATAAAAATTTGAAAAGTGAGCACATTTTGAAAATTATTGAGACTACTTTTTTCCTGAATTTGAAAATTCTATACACAGATATTTATAGAAGTAGCAAAGACAAATAATTTATCCTAATGACTTTTTATAATAGAAAAAATATTCTCAGAGTTATAGCATTTTCAAAAATTTTAAAATAAATCGAAAATCAAAGTTTTCAGCCAAACAATGCACAATATGACAAAAAGTCAAGAGAAAAGTGATCACAATATGCAAGATACAAAAAAAGATAAATCAACAAAAATTATGAACTTAAAACATATCTGCAAAGACGAGTTCGTTAACCGGGCATTTTCAATAAAAATTCAAAAAGTAACCGCATTTTGAAATTTCTTTTTTAAATTATTGTATCATTGTATTTTATAATTTAAATTTAACGATGTTATTAATTAGTTCCATTTTTTATACATAAATAATTATTTCTTCAATTCTAATCCTCATTTCAAGTATAAGTCGAATTCCCAGGGCCGACTACAGCTACTGGGCTCAAACTTGCGAGCGAAGCGAGCTGCGCGCGATGAGAATATGCCCGCGCGGCAGGCAGATTTTTTGGTTGAAAATTCACGTTTTTGTTGAAAAATCAATTTATTGGTTAACATTTAACTTTTCGATTAGAAATGCAATTATTTGGTTGCAAATAAACTAATTTAATGTAGTCCTATATTTCAGCGTCGAAAATTCAACATTTTTTGTATACTTTTTTTGTATTCATAATTAATTTTTTTGACTACTTTGTTAACTTTTATGTGCAGAATTATTAAAAATAAATCCAATAATCTAACGATCAAATTTGGACAACTACCATAAAATATTAAAATTAGAATTTAATTTAAATTTCTTACTTTTTAATCTGTAACTTTTTTTCTTGTTAAAGTGGATCACACTTATTATTAATTCAACAATTTGGTTAAAAATTTATGTATTTTGTTCAACGCTAGTCACTTTTGTTTGAAATATCAACTATTAGATTTTTGGTTTATAATTAGTCTTTTTTGGTTAAAAATTTATCATTTTCATTGATAATTCTACTTTTTGGTTGAAAATTTAACAAATGTTCCAAATTTTGTTTAATTGTCAATTTAAGTGCCTAATATTTAGTTGCAAATTATTATTTTTTAGTTGAAAATTCAACGCTTTGTCAGAAAATTCATCTATTTTGTTAAAAAATTATCTTTTTGTGTATGAAATGGATCTTCTTGGTTACAAATTCGTATTTTTTGGTAAAAAATTTAATTTTTTGGTAGAACATTCGATTATTTGGTTGATAATCAAATTGTTTGCTTGCAAGTTTGACAAATTAGTATAAAATTCAACTAGTTGGTTAAAAATTAATTTTGTTGTTAAAAATCCATATTTTTTATTAAAAAAATATTTCTCTTCTTAAATTCTTTTGTTTCTTTGTTTCAGATATATCATTTTAGTTAAAAATTACTCTCTTTGTATAGAAATCTAACGACAGTAATAATAATCCGTTTGCTTTCGTTACAAATTATTTTTTTTTATTCGAAATTTAACTATTCCCTTTTTGTTTTATAATTGATATTTTCGATTCTAAAATTCGCTTACTATGCGAAAATTTCTCAATCAATAAATTTGAAGATCCTAAAATCTTAGAGTAGTAGAATAGTAAAATCGTAAAATCCTAGTGTCATAAAATCGCAAGGCATCCTGATCATAAAACTGGTAGACATACCATTTCGAGAAAACAGGGTCTCGTGTTCGTAAAAAATTTACTCGTAAGACCACACACCATAAATTAGTTAAAACCTAAGGTCATACAATTTGACAGTCCTGTTGTCGTAAAAAGGTAGGGCAGCAGGGTCATAAAATATTAGGCTCGCATAATCACCATAGTCACACAGCTACAAGTCAATAACTCTTATATGAGGCCTATATAGGGCTCTTATTGTAGTATGGATATATGGCCATAATATCATGGAGTCATAAAAAATAGGGTCATACAATTTTTAAATCTAAAATTTATAAAATTTTCCAGTCATTTGTTTCAAAGCTAAACTAGTTTTCTAAAAATTTATTTTCATTGCTGAAGGCTCATAATTTTAATTAAAAATTCATCTATTTGTTAAACATTAAACTATTTAAAAAAATGAAACATTTGAGCCTCTGCTGTTAGGGTTTTAAAATTTTAATATAAAATATCTTAAATAGTGATAATAATAAAATTGTTACTCATTGCTCGGTGCATGAAGACTTCTGCGAAATGAAGCGCCATTTGAGTTGACATTGGTGTTTAAATTTGCATTGGTGTTTTCATTGGCCTGTATTGAATTAGGCATATATCCAAACGGCGCTGCTGGAATTCTTTGTGGATAATTAAAAGGGGGTGCATATCTAACCCCTCCGTATCCATAAGGAGCGGACCACTGAAATAAATTTAAGATCAATATTTACTTTTTTCAAGTACCAGGTTATATTGCACTGAAAATAGGTAAATTAGTCAAAATAACTTTTAAACATGTTGGCGAAATTTTCGAAAGTTCAGTTATCATGCAACTGTCCATTTTTTCAGGGAATCGGTATTATCAGCAGAAAATAACAGAATTTCTCAACGTCTTTACAGACAATATGGAACTATTAATTACACATTTTTTTAAATACATGTTTTTCAGAAAAAAAGGTCTTCCCCTTTCGTTCCGCAGGGAATCAAACCACAGAATTTTAGATATCAGGTCGGGTGTTTTCCCATTAAGCTACTAGAGATATCAAGAGAAGAATGCTTTTCCAAAAATACACACATTGTTATGACAGGTGTCACAAGCCAACTTTTTTTAAAGAACGTGCATTGTCATTAAAGAAGAACAGAATTTCTTAAGGTCTTTAGAGACTAGATGGAGCTATGAATTACACATTTTTTTAAATAAATTTTTTCTGAAAAAAAATCTCTTTTCGTTCCGCAGAGAATCGAACCACATAAATTTCGATTGCTTGTCGGGTACTTTTCCATTAAGCTACTAGAGCGATCAAGAGAAGAATCCGTTTTCATAAATACACACATTATCATGACAGGCGTTAAAAGTCAAATTTTTTTAAGGATGTGTATTATCATCCAAGAAGAACAGAATTTCTTCAGGATTTTAGAGACTAGATAAAGCTACGAATTAAACAAAATATTCTAAAAAGAGATCTTTTCCTTTCGTTCCGCAGGGAATCGAACCACAGAATTTTAGATATCAGGTCGGGTGTTTTCCCATTAAGCTACTAGAGATATCAAGAGAAGAATGCTTTTCCAAAAATACACACATTATTATGACAGGTGTCACAAGCCAACTTTTCTTAAAGAACGTGCATTGTCATTAAAGAAGAACAGAATTTCTTAAGGTCTTTAGAGACTAGATGGAGCTATGAATTACACATTTTTTTAAATAAATTTTTTCTGAAAAAAATCTCTTTTCGTTCCGCAGGGAATCGAACCACATAAATTTCGATTGCTTGTCGGGTACTTTTCCATTAAGCTACTAGAGCGATCTAGAGAAGAATCCTTTTTCAGAAATACACACATTATCATGACAGGTGTTACAAGTCAAATTTTTTTAAGAATGTGTATTATCATCCAAGAAGAACAGAATTTCTTCAGGATTTTAGAGACTAGATAAAGCTATGAATTAAACTAAAAATTCTAAAAAAGGATCTTTTCCTTTCGCTCCACAGGGAATCGAACCAGAAAACTTTTGATATTCGGTTGGGTGCTTTTCCATTAAGCTACTAGAGAGATCGAAGGAAGAATGCTTTTCCAAAAATACACACATTGTTATGACAGGTGTCACAAGCCAACTTTTTTTTAAAGATCGTGCATTGCCATTAAAGAATAACAGAATTTTTTAAGGTCTTTAGAGACTAGATGGAGCTATGAATTAAACAAAATATTCTAAAAAAAGATCTTTTCCTTTCGCTCCACAGGGAATTGAACCAGAAAACTTTTGATATTC
>JAAAKG020136538.1:0-13167 GCA_010014905.2 Druon quercuslanigerum
GAAGACTTGGTACATTGGAAAGCATCTGAATTGAAAGTATGGTTCTTCCATTATTCGTTGCCCGTACTGAAAGACATCATGCGAAATGACTACTTCCAACATTTTACTCTTTTGATAACAGCAATAGCCCTACTTGACTCGGACATTGTGACACCAGAGATGATAAGGATTTCTGAAGATTTTTTAAGCACATTCGTCGAGCAATTCCAAATTCTATATGGTTTGCGATTTTGTACGATGAATATCCATCAATTACTTCATTTACCGTTAAAAGTTGAGAATTTGGGTCCTTTATGGAGTTTTTCATGCTTTGAATTTGAAAATCTGAATGGTTGCTTCTTACGATTAGTGCACGGTACGTGGCACATTGATAGTCAAATTATAAAATCACATCTTCAATATATGAAAATGTCTAAACTCATCGAGCGCCTACCAGATGGAGATGTCAAGAATTTTTGTTATAAGAAAAAAAAAGCAAGTCAAATTAAAAGAACGTATCGGGGTTAAATGCCACAGCGTTGGTTGTTACCAAAGGTTCGACTTAGATGATGAAAACATTGTGACAATTGCTTTGAGAAACTCGAATGTTAGAGTTAATGGTGTTCTTCGGCGATACTTTCGACTGCTCAAAAATCGTCTGCTGTACGTTGCCGCAATGTACCCGAAAAATCTACAAACAAAATCGGACGTCGCAATGTATTTTTCGAATGGCACAACGCAATTAGGCTTGATTCATTGTTTTCTTAAAATGGCTCAGTGGTGTGAATGCATTCAACAAGAATGTGAATGTGCTGGTGCACATTATGCAGTTGTGGAAGAAATTATGAGCGACGAAGTGTTTGATGCGATTGGTAATAATTATGTACAAAATACACACCGTTTTTTAAGACAATGTCATTTCACAGGTAATATGTCAGTAGTTCTAATAGAAAATCTTAAATCGGTCTGTTTTCATATGTCGATAGATGGTGTAATGTATATTGGTATGCCAATAAATAGTAAGCAGTTAGAATAAAATCGTGTTTAACTCGATTATTTATCCCCCTCCCTAAAATCCCACTATTTATTAGTTAATTACTATTAAGAGGCTTTAAAAATTTTCGGAAATTATACATTTTACATAGTAATTGAGTTTTTATCGATATCGCTCCGAGCTCTCTCCGTGCTCCCTTCGTGCTCTTTTATATCTTCTACGTGTACTCCCTATGTACTCCCTCCGCTCAGACTCGCGATATGCTCGTTTTTTCGTGACAGAGGTTTTAGAGAGTACTAGGCGAGCACTGTGAAGTTATTAAAAGCTCTCTCCAACCTCGCGCAGAACTCTATTTTGCATGACAGAGCATGCAGGAAGGACTTGCCGAGTATTAGGATTTTGCCTCGTGAACTCCTTGAATTCTGTAAATTCCATGAATTCCTCGAATATCCTTTGATTCCACAAATTACGCGCATTCCGCGAATCCCGCGAATCCCATTAATTCAGGAAAATCTGTGAATTCCATAAACTAAGCGTATTCTATGAATTCTGTAAATAACATAAATTTCGCGAATTTCATAACTTTTTTGAATTTCGCGAATTCTATTAATTCGGTGATTGCCTTCAAAGTACCATGTATCGTTGGTTCTTTATTTCACATTTATTTTTCTCTGTAGTTTGTGTAGATTGAAAGAGCTCTTCTTTCTAATAATTTTTTGTTTTTACATTTATAGATTAACAGGAACTGTTCAGTTATATTTGCATATTTATTTAAGCGCAAACATTTTTTTTAAATACATAGTTTAGCTGGAAAATAGAAGTTTTTATTTTTTTAAATGCATTTGAAAGGATAAAATAGAACCGTGGTTGCAATGGCTAGCTCACGAAATGATCCTTCCTCTTGAGGCATTAAGAAGTCTATCAAAGGAAAATCCAATCAAGTAATTTTTTTGAAAGTTGTCGCGTTGAAATAAAAAATTAGACAGACATAAACGGAGGTAAAAACCATTACTTTCGAATCAATACGTCCAAAAACGTCAGATTAAATGGGTGACAATAAATTTTTAGTTAAAATCAAAACCTTGCATTCGAGATTAGAATGCCGTAATTATAATGATCATAATGAAATATTTAACATGATATTCTTATCTGTGAAGGACAATCTTCAACCTTATAGCGTCGCTATCAAACATGTATGTGAGATAACCACTACTTATGTATAATATTTGCGCTCTGATGATGAAATAAAATATTCCTCGGATAAACTTATTAACCAAATTCTTTACTAAATTATTATTCAGTTTTCACTTCACTTTGCGAACATGAGGATGGTCTATACTTTTGTTTTCACTTTGACGCTCATCCTTACTTCTATTGGTGAATATAATAACACAAATAAAATACAAATATTATGACCTCATAGACCTAAGTTGCCATTACATCCCTTGTAAATTTAAAAAATCAGAACCGAGAGTCCGTTGCTAAGGCTCGCACTAAAAACATACTCATCAATAATGACCCTATTCTTCCCCTTGATTTTTAAAATGAAATAGTTGAATTTTTATGCAAAGAAGAAGAATCTTCAAGGAAATAGTTCAATTTAAAAAATAAATTACCATTTAACAAGAATTACTAAATTTCAAATGAAGTAGGTAACTTTTCAACCTGCAAAGACACTTTCTTCTAAATAGATGACTATAAAAATTACAAAAATTATTTTCGAAACATTTGATTAAAACTTATTAGCTTTTGATAAAGAAAGGCAATAATTTTATATAACTTGTTTCACATTGATCCAAGAATGTTTAACGTACACTATCCAAGTTATAAAATTTAATAAGTAAATTTAAAATATTCACTCTGACTAGAAAAATCTAAAAAAAAGAAGAAAAAAATTATATATTTCCATACGGACGGTTTTGACAATTTTAATAAAATTATCTACGACGACGTTAGTATACAAGAGTTTTATAGTATATGTGAATTTGAATTATTAAATTAAATGCTATTTTCGAATTTATACATACACATATTCTTTTAGCTCCAAGAGGCAGGTCAAGTATCGGGGGCAAAGTGCAAATGGGGCAAAACCGCACGAAGATTTTGCTAATTAATAGCCTGAAAAGCATTCTGATATCCAAACAAAATAGTAAGACACTTTCCTTGTGTCCTCAGGGTGCACAATACTTTTGACGGCTCATCGCATTGAGTCCGTCACAGACTAAAGCAGCTCATTATTATTATTTTTCAAACTCGTTCTCAAATAAACTCTTGTAGATGAACACTTATAGATTTCTCTCGTGTCACTATGGCAGGTCGATTAGCTCGGATATAGTGATCCACGTGGATGGTAACATTCCAGTATCGATGCAACCTTCGTTTTTAAAAACGAGCACTGAAATTAATGCATAGAAAGGCATTCATTGTGTTAAGTGTTCTAGGTTTAGGGCGAATTGTTGATGTATAATGTCCACCACGTCAGCATGCCTGTGTGTATATACTCACGGAGCTATCATGCGACAACCATCAATAATGTGCTCGATGGCGTGTAGTCAAAATACACTTTACAGTCACGCATTACGAAACGAAAAGTTTTCTTGTAATCGACTGGGACCCTGGAATCACAAACGCTTCGATAACAAACTTTTTTGTCAAGGATTGCTATTTTTATTCCCGGAAAATACAAAGCAAAGTTATAACAAAAGGATATTTCTTTAGGAGAAATTACGCACGCGCCTTTCCCGTACTTTATTTCACAGCACATCACGTACTAATCAAAATGGGTTTGAAGATTGGTGACGTAGCGTGAAAATCCTTTGGAAGTGGTCAGCTGGGGGCTCCAAACCCTAACATCATTTACAGACACAGCCCTGACAGTTTTGACGAACCTTAGGAAGCGAACAACGTCGATTCATACATTTTTTAAAATTCGACATGATTTTCTTTCGTTTATGGTGTTCTATTAAGTACTTTTCCTCTTCCTCTTCCTTTCCCAACCCTAACATCCTTTACAAGCACAAGCCTCAAGACCGGACAAACCTCGGGAAGCGAACAACGTCGATATATACATTTTTAAACTTCTCCATGATTTGCTTTGGTTTGTGGTGCTCTATTAAGTACCTAATGATATCAGACATAAAAGTTCTGAACGAAAAAATCCCTTTATCTCTTCTTGTAATAGCGAACGTAATCCTGGTCCTTCTTCTTCCTCTTCTGCTGGCAAACCACAATTGCCTCAAGGAACTTTTGCAGGCTTATCTGCTGGGCAGGTCCGAGTTTCCTCCGGGCAGGCCTCCTTCTGATCAAGTACTTTAAAATTCAATCGAAAAACTTGCATATATGCCGCTTATTCCCTAGACCAATCAGACCCGATGATTTGAATTGCGAATCAATTATATATTTTTAAAAGTAATAGTTTGATGTAAAATTATTTACCTTCATTGAGTTCATTCTTCTCTGCCTATTGATGTCCATAGTATTTTTTAAATTTGTTTTTCATTATTTATATCATTTTTATATTATTTGTTTATAAAGGGAGCAAAGTCATGTTGATCAAGCACATCTTCTCAAAAATGTGATGAATTCTGAAACAGCAACCTAATACTTGGATTTTTCGTTAACGACCTGAAAGTGTTAAGTAGTTTTTGAACATTTTGTGAAAAATGTTAACAAACTTAAACGAGTGTTGAATATTACAGAAGATCTGTATTATTTTAAGGTGTTTGAGTCATTGACATTGATTTTGTATGATTTCACAGGATTTGAAAAATTTGATAATTTGAAACTACATTTTAAAGGATTTTATTACATTTTTAATGACAAATTTAGGCTAATTACACTGAGATATATTAACATATAATTTCTAAAATAAGAAAATTTTGAAGAACTTAGCGACACACATAGTGCCAGAGATAAAAAAAAACTGCCATCTGCTGATAGAATAAAATTACTCCTGGCGAAACTTCTAAACCGTAATTTTTGATTCGTTTCAGATTAAAAATTTTCCAGCTCAGTTTGAAAGGAGAGTGGATTTTTTACTAATTACAACCATTATGATTAAAACATAAAATATGCTTCTTAACCAAAACATTGTCTGATGTAAATTCTTCAATTGTTTTGAGATAAATAATTTTGCTTATTAACATTTTTTTTACATTGTTGACGGATAACCTACAGCGATTGTTAAAAATGGCTTGCTAAAAAACTCTGACTTTCATTTGACACGACAAACCGAGTTTTCTATTAGAACTAATTTTGAGTTCCAAAGAAGGCCAAAAAACATTTAAAAAAGGAACCCCTCTTCTTGGAAAAAAAACTAAAACCAATTTTAAAAGAATTTATTTTCTCTTAGCCCACTGAGATAGTTCATATAATTAATGATACAACTTCAACGTTAAAACACACACATAATTGAACTCCGATGAAGATAATTTAATGAAGAGATGAAATCGCTAATACTTAATTTTGACATCAATCCAAAACCTTCATATTTAGATGAAAATGTAATAATGATAGTGATGATTATAAAAATGTGAAATAGGGTTTTCCTGTAACGTAAAAAATCATTGGGCGGAAATCCCACAGTATCGATCCAGTTAAGAATCTTTAATAACAGAGAACTCTAAACGTCTTAATGAGACTAGATGGAAAATCATTGTTTCATGTTTTAATTTAATTTTTCCTTGAAAAAAAGATATTTCTATTTTTAGGTCATTGAAAATCGAACCACAAATCTTCTGAATTCCGGTCAGGTGCTTTTCCATTAAGCTATGAGAGATATCAGAACAAGAAACTTAATTTAAGAAAATAGCGATAATTTTCTGATGGGTGGTAATGTTAAAAGTAATTATTTACAATGAAACTGATATATTATCAGCGAATGGTACTTTACTAACAGTAAATAACCCTACAAAACCATGAAGGCAAAAAAGCCACAATATCGATCCAGTTCAGAATCTTCAATAACAGAAAATGCTTAAGGTCTTTTCATTTTTGTTTGCTTTTTTGCTAATTTGCGTTTGCTTAAGAAGACGAAATTTCAAACAACAAAGATCAGTTGTTAATAAAAAAGACGAATTTTGGACAAAAAGTGTACCAAAGAAATATCCGATCGTTTATTTTTTTGGAAAGTTGTCGTATTGACAGTAAACGAAGACAGACAGAAATCGAAGAGAAAAATATTGCTTTTGAATCGTTGAGAACAAAAACTTTGGCTTTTGTTCGAGTCAGTAAGACTGAATTTTTAGCTAATAAAATAACTTCCATTTTAATTGAAATTGTCATAATTATAATGAACATAATAAAAATTGTAAACCAAATGCTTATCTGCGAAGGACAATCTTGAGACTGATAACGTCTTTATCTCATATATATGTAAAATAACTACTACTTACGTATAGATTTGTACTCTGATTATTTCATGAAATATTCCTTTAATGCAGATGTTAACAAACTTATTCACTGAAGCGTTAATCAGCTTTTTCACTACTTTGCGAAAATGCAGGTGGCCTATACTTCTGTTTTCACTTTGGCTGTCATCATTAATTCTATTCGTGAATATTATAATTTGATATGTATCTATAGAAAAAAATCCATTCTGTTAAGATTGTTAGATTTAGGTCAAGGTTTTTATGTCAAATTTTCTTCATAGCTTTATGTCTGCGCGTGTATTCGCCCTGATTCATTAGGCGGCAACTGTCAATAATGTTCTGGATGGATTCTTTGTTAACCCCACAGAATTGACATGTAACATGTATTTGCGACAATGACTGATTCTGAAAACCCTGCCCTGAATAACAGCTTGCTAAAGAAGTCTTTTTGTCTCCGCTATCTCTTCTAATTATTGCATGGATTCTTTCCTGATATTGAAGATCTACTCACAGGATAAATATAAGAGCGTGTAGTCAAGATCGGCTTTATAGTCATGCGGTGCGGAAGTAATTTCTCGCTTGTAGTCAACGTTTTCCATTTGCAAGTTCCTTGAATTTTAACAAGCATGAGTCATGGCAACATCGTTCTATGGTAACTAGATCTTTACTGCCTCGCAAATTTTTTTAATATCCTTTTTTTTCTGTAGGGAATTCATTCTAATACGTTAAGTTACTCATAATCTGCTACTACGCTGTTAAACACGGCCGTGAAATTCTGCAAGTTTCAGAATGTTCGATGGTGTCAATCATTGCTGCGGAACTATATATTCTGCCTACGCATTTTTCATAATTCCCGTAGACAAGCAATTAGACGGCGTGTAAACAGATTTCATATGTTCTAAAGACTTTGAGTAAATAATCGAGCAGTATTCAAATAAGCGCTTTTTTTCTACTTGGTCTTTCCAACCGCGGAAGATTTAAAAGCAGACTCTTTCGTCTTCCTTTACTCTCTTTATTTTCGGAAAATTTAGCACAAAGTTCTAGCGAAAGGTCTTTTCTTCAGGAGAAGCTTTTTTCGATCCTTTCTCGTATTCAATTTGGAAGCGCATTAGGTACTCATCCTGCTTAGTTTAAAAATTGATGCGGTAATGAGCAATTCCTGTGGCACTGGTCGGCTCGGCTCTCCCGACCCCAAAATCTCTTAAAGGTGCAGTTGAAGTTCTGCTGCTTGACACTTCTTGCAGATGTTCTGGCTGGGCAGCGGACGTTGCGGGTATCCTGGTGAAATCTACCTGTAATTGACATTTCTGGGGAAGCGAAACGCGTCGTAATATGTTTTTCATTTTCTCCATGATTTGTATTTGTTCGTCGTACTCCATTTAGTTCTTTTTTGCTTCGTCATCTGCTTATCTGGCATAAGAAACCCTGTCAGTAAGAATACAATAGCCAAAATGGCGGTTACTGTTTTTGCGGTCAATAACGCTTTTATGCACTCATCTTCTACAAAAAATTAATATTTCTTCAGAAAGAAAAATATGCGTTGGGAAGTTATTATATTTAAGAAATACTTCGCCTAATTTTGATTGAATCATCGCAAACATTCTTTCTGCGAAAAACAACGAATTAACTCAAAATATTGGATATAAATGTGCTGAAATAAAAAAAATCTTCTCTTTTTTTTGCAGAATGCAGTTCACCGACCAGCGGGCAGCCTAATAGTAAACTTAAGCCTGGCCCTTCTTCTTCTTCTGCTGGCAAACATCATTCGCTTGAGCGAACTTTACGAAAGGAGGCCTCGTTTCGTGCCAGGTCTAGGTCTCCGGCTAGAATTTCTCGGTCTATTGAAGTGTGAAGTGAAGTCTATTGAAGCTTGAACAACTTGGATATATTCGGCTTATTCCTCGCACAAATGAGGGCCTTCGTTTCAAATTTCGAAAATATGTGTTTCCTGATGGTATACCAATTAGGTTGCGAGCAGAACGTAAGTACTATGCTCCCGAGCCGAACCAGGAATATATTGCATTATCAACATCCAATCATGATATTTATGCAATATTGGAGTATAGCGGGGTTCTTCGTGGAATGTATAGAACAAATTTTATTCATTCGAGAGTAAAAATAAATATCATTAGGGGTGAATTAGAAAATATGAAGCCAGACGAAATTAGGGATTGCCAAGTAGGAAGATTTCACCCTATTTTTCCACAAACTTTTACTAAAGTTTCTGACAATTTTAACTCTCTACAGGCCGGAGAGAATATCAATTATGAACATAATCTTGATTCTTATTCTGCCAGAGAACATTCACCTCACCGGACATCCCCTCCTGAGCCTACCATGTCCGTGTCTCCTCCGTGTAGGCCTCCTTCTGCTGAAGTATTTGGATTTCCAATAGAACAGCTTGGATATGTTCG
This sequence comes from Druon quercuslanigerum, assembly GCA_010014905.2. Lineage (NCBI taxonomy): Eukaryota > Metazoa > Arthropoda > Insecta > Hymenoptera > Cynipidae > Druon > Druon quercuslanigerum. Next base: position 8,757 of record JAAAKG020136538.1, read on the forward strand.
GGCTATTCCTCGCACAAATAAGAAACAGCGATTTGAATTTCGAAGATATATTTTTCCTACCAATAAACCAATTCGAATAAAAATAGATCGGAGGATATACGTGTTTGGAGCAAACCGAGAATACATTGTATTAACAACATCCGATGGTGATGTTCATGCAATATTGGATTATAGCGGGACTCTTCGTGGAGTGTATGGAACAGACAAAGCTCACTCACGAATAAAAATAAATATGATAACCGGTGTAATTAATAAACTAACCCCAGCAGAAATCATGGATTGTCCATTAGGCAAAAATCACCCAATGTTTCCAGCCTATTTTATTCAGGCTTTTGAAAATTACGATTCATTGCAGCCTGAACGAAATACCCATCCCGAAAGTAATCCAGGTTCTTCCTCTTCTAATACACAAAATCCGCGTGAACGTACTTATTCTCAGGAGACTCATCTTGATGCCAGGTCCAAGTCTCCTCCGGGCAGGCCTCCGTCTGATCGAGTACTTGGATATACAATAGAACTACTTGGATATATCCGGGTTATGCCCAAGGGAAATCCGAATCAACTATTTGAATTTCGTAGGTACATTATTCCTACCAATAAACCAATTCGATTACAATTAGGACATAATTTGTATGTGCCCGTACCAAATCGAGAACATATTGTATTATCAACATCCGTTGGTGACGTTTTTGCTTTATTGGAATACACTGGGTTTCTTCGTGGAATATATTCGACATATACGGGTCGACCGAGAGTTAAAATAAACATGATAAGTGGTGCAGTTGCCAAAATGACCGCAATTGAAATGAGGGACTGCCATGTAGGCAATGGTTACCCAATCTTTCCACGTTGGTTTAATCCAGTTGTTTCAAATCAAGATTCTTTACAGCATGTGTATCATTAATTTAACAGAAAAACCATATACTAAAACATATTACTCTTTGTAATGCATAGTCGGATCTACAATTAATTAGAAGAAATAAATATCAACGTTTTAAGGTTATCGAGGCTACTTTGTTTTAATATTTGCTAATCGCCATAAGGTTACTTACATTTTTGTTCCATTATTATTTAAAATTTAAAGTGTTACATGATTTTAAGATTTCCGGCGAGAGATTTTTCAGAACACCATATCGCTCAAATCAGTAACAGTTTTTATAATAATGTGTTTAGCTGTTGCGTTGATTTAATTTTTCACTCATGCACGTACTAATTATTTTACAAATAAATTGGATGATGTAATACACCACAATCAAAGAAGACTAATTCTTACCGTTTTAATGCCCACTGAGATTTAAATCATAAGTAAAAAACAACAAAAGTTACAGATTGTGAATTCACACATGGGAGAGATGATTGCGTCCTTTAGCGATTAGTCTCCTCCAATATTAAAGCCAGAAGCATAACTTCCTTCGCAAAGAGAGGTCTTTATCGTAAGACAAAGCGGACAGTCGTTACAATAAGTGTTTTATACACTACATTTAATAATTCTCTAAATTCCAACACTAAAAACAAGCTTCACACAACGAGATTACCGCATTAACGTTGAGTGTAAAATCGTGACAATCATGCATAAACTAATTTATTCTTAAAACTTTGTTCTTCTCCGAGGTATATTACAAGTCAAAGTCCTCTAGTTCTATGGCCTGTTCGCTAAAGAATCCCAATCCCTGTTGCTTTTCTTGGTAAAATTCTTCCACATGAAAACATACTGCGTGAATTTAAGCAGACAGACTAACTTGCAATTTCACCTAACTTATTTTGAAAGCTGCTATACAACTTTTATAATCTGTGTTCAGATTATTTTCAAAACATGCAGTGACATCTTTTCTTAAGTCATCAAAAGCTCTCATGCACTTTAGTAAATCTACATTTGGTTCATTGCATAACAGGTCAACATTTCGTATTACAGTTTGTAATATAACGGTAACGAAAAGATAGCCTATTCTTCGTAGAACCCAACGATTTGCAAAAAGTTTTTTGCTCTAATTAATGCAGTTTTTAAAATCTTGAACACGCTATTATAAAGTCCCCGCTTGAAGCCACTTTACATAATTTTCCAATAAGTTTTCAACTGTTGTATGAGTACCACAGGCATAGCTTTTACCTTTTTGTGCGTCATTACTTTTTTCCATAATACCTACTAAGATATTCCCGCACTTTAAATCAGTGGCCTTGAATCGTTTAGCTGCGACACTCTCATTGTATGTTGGATGTTTAGTCTCAGGACCTCTCGCTAAATCAGTATTTGATTGAATAAACAGGCAGTTCTTCGAAAATCCTGGCCTTCTGTTACCAGACCTTCTGTTACTTGTCACCGTGCTTGGTGTACTGAATAAAAGAAGTAAGATCTGTACAAGAAACTAATATGCATAATTTTAACTTTTTGCAAGTGAAATAATCGTCGCGTGGGGATTATTGATAGATACGTACAAGAACAAACGCATTTTAATATCCAGACATGTCCATACTATATTAGATCTTCCCATGCAAGAAAGGGGGACGTCACAGCGTTTGTCTAAACCTATTGACAGCATAAGGCAACATCTTAGCATTTTAAAATCGTTAAAAATAACACTTGATGATCATTTACTAATACGGGCAAATCTAGCGGGAAACGCCGCCATGCTGAATTTGATATCTCTAATAAAGCACGTAAAAATAAACGCGGTAGTCGAATATTAGTTTCTTCGACTTCCGTTAATTGTTCTTCAAGAATTTCGGAAAACTAGCCATACATTGTAAATTGAAATTAGTAAAATCTAACGGCGGGTGTTGGAGTTGCCTTCTTAATCATGATGGTAAATGTAATTATTTTTTAAGCTCAATCAAAAGGCGATAATTTAAAATCATTTAAAAACAAGGGCGACAATAAAACATCGCCAAAAGCAGATTTATGACTAAATCGTCCCGCGTTTAACTCTTTATTGCACGCACCGCAATCTCAATTTATGATAAGCGTGACTGCGCACGCTGAAACAAGGAACTGCGATATTGTACGCGTACTGTTTCAAAAATAGTTGACTCGGTGCCTTACGAGCATTTTACGCGCTTGTTTTTTAGAATACCAGCTAATTTCAAATTAGCGGATTCTCAATTTCATATACCGCGATCTATCGATGTGCTTATTGGCTCAGGCGTAACACTTTCTCTTTTTTCGATCAGTTAAATTAATTTATCTCGTGACGGATGCGATTTATATTTTTTTTAACTCAACTAGAAAAATATTGGCTTTGAGAAGAAAACACGGTAAAATCTTTTGGTATTTCAGAGGAATTCGAATGCGAAAATCATTATGTAAAGCATATAACACGCGACATAACCGGTAGGTATATTGCACGCTTAACATTTTGTAAATATGGAAGAGTTCTCTGCAACACACGGGGAACCGCGCTTCGTCGTTTTTATGCGCTTCAAAAGAAATTAAATGCTAACGAAACCCTTAAGAAAAAAATAGCCGCGTCAGGAACGGCCGGATAGCATTATGTCATATGACACCTCTGGAAACCAAATGGGAAGACGGCTATGACATGCTATATCACGCAGTATTTAAAGATATAAGCATAAAGACTCAATTACGCGTTGTTTTCGATGCTTCGGCAAAATCAGATACGATTTTGACAATTCAAGACACGATTAGACAAGATTATACAAGATTAGACAAGATACGATTCAAGACAAATTATTTGAACATTTCCTAAAATTCCGAATTTAGTTATTAACCGGAGCCAACTCACTTGGTAAACTTTTAAAAATAAGAACGAAACTATTGATATTTTGAATCGTAGTGGAATGCCTTTCAGACAATGGGGATCGAATTGTCCTCAAGTGTTAGTTGATTTGGACGAAAAGGATTTAAAAGTTAAATTAAAAAATTGTAATACCGTTAATAAGAGATTTCTATGTTTATGATTTATTTACCAGAGCCGACTCAATCGCTGAAATTGTAAAAATTAGAAACGAAACTATTGATATTTTAAATCGCGGTGAAATGACTATCAGACAATGGGGATCGAATTGTCCATTGGTTGCAAGCCAATTTAGACGAAAAGGATTTAAAGATTAAACTTAAAAAATTTTAAAACCTTAAAACGTGATTTCTATAAATTTTGCTGACGTTTCGTGAACATTGCAGTTCACTTCTTGAGGGCTGACCTGAAACTGAGGTATCAGATCATGCTGTTCTTATGTATACTCTTTACGATGCCTGTGATTGGCCAGGGCGCCCGACCATGGAGGCAGGACGCACCTGATTGGACAATCAAGTCTTATTTAAAAAATCCGGGAGGACGGAAAGCCAAATAGAATTGGTATTATAACCGTTGTCTCTATTGATGTTATTAGGGTTCTTTAAGATTTCGATTGCTTCTCTATGTTTTCTTGGGAAAATATTGTGTTTTAGCGATGACGG
>JAAAKG020136539.1:0-13167 GCA_010014905.2 Druon quercuslanigerum
TATAAATCCTGCGGTTATCATTATGACAAATAGTTTAAATATATATATATATATATATATATATATATATATATATATCACAGTGTTTGATCACAGTTTCAACCATATTTTCACACGCTTCAGCAATGTGATCTCGCTGCGATGATAAACGTTTCGATCACAGCTGTGATAAAAACGATTCCCATCGCTGCGACATAGCAGTGCTGATGCGTCTGAAAATGATCCTGAACACTATGATAGCATTGGTGGTCGCCGTGAAAGTCCTAACAGTGAATTCACGCGCATGACCGCCGTGAAGTAATCGCGTGGTCATCGTGAACACTTCACTTTCAAATACTTTGGAGTATTTCGAAGAACTTTTATCCCATCACGCGCATCGTCACCGTGAGTCGCGGTGACCACAGCCGTTTTCTTCTCTCCATGCACTTCTCTTAGGGCCGCATTATGCCCGTGAGTGGAACACCCGGATAGTATGTGTTCTAGAGACTTAGCGTGCTCATGACATGGTCTGCGCCTATAGCTAGGATCTTCTTGACGTAAAAGGTGGTGGCGGTCTACTAAGGTGGAAAGGACACCATCCTGGCATTCGAAAATGAAACCCTCTGTACCTGAATTAGGTCCTGATGATCTGAGGAAAGCAAAAGTTTGTTCTTTCGACAATGATTGATTTTCTACATTTCAGCAAAAGTTTCCGTGCATTCTCTTGTCGAACAGCTGTTGCCGGAATTTTGTAGCCTCTGTTTTCTTTACTTCAACTTTTAGAACTGAGGTATCTCCGCTACTTTGTGATGGAACGCTCCTTTGCCAATTATTTCGTGTTTCCTAAACATTTTCAGGAAACGATCTCTTCAATTTGTAACTATGTAAGCTGTATTCAGAACAATTCGGCTATGAACACATTCGAAATTCAAAGGTCCGCGTTTGCCTTCGCGGCGTGAGATGCATAATCGCGGAATGCACGAATTGATAAGCAAGCTCTTATGCATATGCATAATCTTTTGCATAGCGATATCAAGGACCATAAAAGCTCGTTCTTCGTTTGATAAACCACTTCAAACGAATAAAGCAGAACCGAGAAAGCCAGCATTTTAGTCGCAGATGCCTGGTTCAACGCCAACAGATTTTAAGACCAAATCTGACGAAGAAGATACTTGCATCTGCTACGGAGATATTTCTTCATTGATGGTACGTCCTGCATGCGGCTTTCAGACATGCCGAGGTATATACACTATTAGAAATTTTAGGAGTAAATGGCTAGTGGAGTCGAGAGTTCAGTTTTTCGGAGTATAAAATCGACTCAGTATCGAATACATTCAAATCTGCATATTTTATTCCAGAGTAAAATAGAGTGAGTTAAAGGTTTTGTAATGAATTCAGAGTGAATATAATTGGTTCGCATCACCCAGGAACAAATTTTAAACCTGTGTTCAATCCAGAGTTGTTCGCAATATCACGGCCGCAATTCAACGCGTGCGAAACTGCGAAATCGACAACACAAAAATTCTAGATCGTCATGTATCGCGTCAGTGCAATTTGTTATGGCAACCAGACAAAGTAGGTCCAAATTGTATATGACACGGAATTGGGAATCGGAAATTTTATATATAGACGCCGGTATGTAAACCTGAAATTTTTAAAATAATTGATGAGTTGAGCAACTTTAATAGGAGAATCATAAATTTTTTATGCAGGAAAATCATTCATTATCAATTTTTTAATTTCCTCGTCTAATTAAAGTTGCTTAAATTAATTAATTTAAGGAATTTAGGCCTATAGGGAACAATAATTAATATTTTTATAATCAAATCTATTCAGAGTGCTTGAGTCTATTTCTTAGTAGTGTATGTTCTCTTCAGCGTTCCTTTGTAGCCAAATTTATTCCTGAAAATCATCTCCTGATGGTGTCGTCTTCTTCTACTCTGCGTGCCGTTTATTAGTGTTTGCCTCCTTTTATTAGAATAATTTATGTTATATAAATTATTTTTTTATTTACAACAAACATACAGTTGAACTATCAGTCCTGGTTTAAACAACGCACGTACTTGGCAAACGTATTATTTGTGATTTTAGAATGAGTAATTTATTGATATTAAGGTTTGCAATATTGCAAAATATGCATAATTAATAAAGTTTGAAATCTACGAAACAGTAATTATAATAATAAGAAAAGTGTAGATTATTCATTTGTTCAACTAAACGCTGGTTCTGATTATATGTAAGAAAATATATTAAAACATATTTTAATTTAAAGAAGTTATTCTTTCTTCCCTTTTATTTATGTATATTGTTATTTCATCAAATGTTAGTAATTCAAAAGTCATAAGAAGTTTAGTGTCTTCTTCCTATTGTATAAGAAAGGCCACAGAACTTTATCAATCCTTAAAAAACATGGTTGGATGTACAACTATGCTTTTATATTTGTACACGTTCTTAAGAAATAATACTTTTTATGTTTTTTACCAGACCTATACTATGTTAATTTATGCGAAACAATTATTTCAAATTTATTAATAGTTAGCACTCTATATGTGTTAATAAATTAAAATTATAAATAATTATTGTAGGTGCATTTGTGCCATTAGTTAAGGATTATCTACTGCAGGTCCATAATATACTGTAGGGTGGGCTCCCCTATATTCTTAACAAATCGTACACTATGAAAATCTCAATTTTCAGGTATAAACTTGATACTCGCAACTTCTGATAAAATTTCAAAAAATTAAAAAAATTATTAAAGTATTTTCTCATCCAGAGAAATGAATTGTCGCAATACAGCTGCAAACAAACTATAATCTCTTCTCATATGCATACGCATTTCGAATCCTAACAGCCCTGTGAAAATGATTATGTCTTTTTACATATTTTCAAGTATCTGTTATTAAAACAACAGATTAATATAATACTTAGGTTCATTTATTTCCCCTATTTCAATTATTTATTTTAAAGCAAACTAGGAATTAAGTGGAAAGAAAAAATTCGGTTTATAATTTTTTTCTTTCAAATAGTATGTACGTATATCAAAATCTCATTTGTAGCTCAAGGTACTGGTTTGAATTTGAATATTGAACGAGACCTTTCGTCACCTCATGTTTCTTTATGACATTTGCATTCAATTAGCGATATGAAAATTGTTCAAAAGATGAATTCAGAGTCGAATCGGGTCATCCGATGCATTGATCCAAGCTTACCACTTGGTTATTTTCTATCCACTTATATCACGCGAAACCTATTTATCACATATTTCCTTTAAAACCCCTCTGAGAAATGTATTAACTTCCTTTTTCCAAGAAAAATTGTACAAAAATTGATTGAAAGTGGCAGAAAATGATTTTAGTCTCTTTAGCTTGTAAGGAATGTCCAACAGAAAATTATAAGATTTAGACAAATATTTTCTTGAATCAATGCGAATTCAGGGTGGCCACAAGATTGCATTTTTTAATTTTCCTGACAAATCCCTGCCTTTTCTCTGACATTTTGTCGAATTTCTCTGACATTCTGACGTTTTTCCCTGACAGGAAAATATTACAAAAACGATTAAGGTTTCAATAATGTGCCAAGCAAAATAATGAAAAAAGCCAGAAAAATGAGGAGCAAAGTTATTCTTCACCCCTAATTCTTACAAGAATAACCCCCGTAATGTATAAGCTGAAATTGCAACATCTTTTATCAAAATTATTTTCCATCTATGTGTGTATATTCAAAAAATATAATTTATTTTTTCGATGCATCTTTTAATTCCTTCAAACAACTTCTAGCACAATTATTAACGAGAAAAATCCATTTTTATATAAGGAACCGTCTACATTTTCAGAACTATTACTATTATATATAACTATTTTATGTGTAACTATTTTAATTTATCTTTTAAAATAGTTTTAATAACCATTTCAAACAATTATTTTAGAAAAATTCTGCTCTCAAAAAATATTCAATAGTTCTGAAAATTTAGATTGTTATATAAAAATGAATTTTTCTAGTTAATAATTGTTGTGCTGTAAGTTTTTTTTAAGGCATTAAAGGATGCATCGAAAAAGTTCAATTATATTTTGCAAATATACACACATAGACTGGAAAACAATTTTGATAAAATATTTTGCAATTCTAGCTTATAAATTACGTGGGTTATTTTTGTAACGATTAGGGGTTAGAAATAATTATGCTTAAAAGTACCATGTTACTATTTTATAAGTAAGTTCCGTCTATGCAGATATCGACTTTTTTCAATACGTGTTTTCATTACAGGGGCATTCACAAAATACGTGATACATTTTTTAGGAACTTCTGACCCCTCCCCTCCTGCGTGATATTTTTTCCATTGAAAATGATACTTCGACAGACCCCCATCGACCCCTACACGTATCAAGTATTTTGTGAATGACCCCACAGGTACCATGCAAGTAGGTAAAATAGTGTCTAATAGTTTTTCATCATAACAATCTAATATGAGGGGGTGGAATATGCATCATAAACAAGAACATGCATATAATATTTTTAATATTTTTTTTGTCCACAGATAAAATCAATTAGTACGAAAAAAATAATTAAAAAATATTGTATACACGTTCTTGGTCAATAAGTACTTTTCACGTCCTGATAGGGGTAGTTTTTCGGTTTTAAGGGTTAAAATGGTGCTAAATAATTAGAATTAAGTTAGTTACTATACATTAACACTAATTCATTTTACCTATAGAAAACTAATATTTAAAAAATATTTTATCCAAGTTCTTGGTCTTGAAGTACATTCCACGTCCTGATATGGGTAGTTTTTCGTTTTTTAAGGGTTGAAATCGTGCTAAATAATTAGAATTGAGTTAGTTACTATAAATTAACACTAATTGTTTTTATCTATAGAAAAAAATTATTTAAAAAATATTTTATACATGTTTTTGTTTATGACGTATTTACCACCCCTTATAGGGGTATTTTTCGATTTTCAAGAGGCGAAGCGTCACTGAGTAAGTATAATTGAGGTACATATTATACTGTTAGGATGAAAAGCTATTAGGCACTATTTCACCTACTTTCATGGTACCGGCGTAGTTTTCACCACCTGATAGGGGTAGTTTTCGGTTTACGGATAAACTAATAACAAACCCGGTTACAGCAATCATTGACGATTATTTTTAGCTTTGTGGCGACAATTTATGTGCTGTCCTTCAAAAGCTACGTTGGGTGCAAAAAAGGAGCGGATTTTCGTCTTATTTTGGGTTCCCTCTTTATCCTGTTCATAGCACTCCACTGTTTCTGATTTAAATTTAAAATCTTTTTTCATTAGAATATCGTCATTATAGCGGGAGAATAAAATATTTTGGTTAAAAATGCATCCTATTAAATTAATAATTAAATCATTACGGTAAAAACTGTACTATTTGCTTGAAAATAACTTTTTGGCTAAAAATTAATGTTTTGGGTTCAAAATTAAACTTTTTTTGTAGTAAATGCGTCTTTTTAGATTTAAACTTCAAAAATTTGAATATTTAACTAGTCTATTGAAAAGTCCTTTTTTTAACTTAAAAATTATATTTTTTGTTGAAAATTCACGTTTTTTGTGAGAAAATTACACAATTTTATAGAAAAATTTGTCTTTTTGCTTTAAAAATGTAACAATTTGACACAATTCTCGATTTAAATGAAAATTTAATTTTTGATCCGTCCGCTGTCCGATCCAATACGGACATAAAGCGCAAAAATTAAGATAGAGTCTAGAATTCATAAGAGTCCAAATTGAAAAGGTCCCAAAATAGACACAGGGCCTAAAACGGATATAGGATCCAAAACTCACACATGGTCCAAAATTGATACAGGGCGCTACTTTGATATAGAGCCCAAAATATACGTCGTACCAAAACCTGAAGCAGGACCCAAAATAGAAATAGGACAGAAAATGGACATAGGACCCTAAATTGATAAAGGGTCCAAAACTGATACAGGGCACAAATACGCTATAAGGTCCAAAATAGACATAGGGCGAAAAACTGACATATAACCCAAAATATTCACAGGGCCCAAAATGTTCAAAGGCCTAAAATTTAAATAGGACACAAAATTGATAATGGACCCAAATTTGGAATACATTACAAAATAGATATAGGGTCAAAATATTTATAGGGCATAAAACTGACATAGGATCAAAACATTTATAGGGCGTATCTTAACACAAGGTACAAATTTCAGATGGGCCCAAAATATATAAGGCCCAAAATTCATATAGGGCACAAATTTAGCATAGAACCCGAAATTGATATATGACCCAAAATTGACATTGGGCTTAATGGACATATGGCCTTTTACTGACATAGGGGCCAAAATTGACCTACTTTGACTAATTATCGTCTTTTTTACTTGAAAATTCAATAATTTGGTGGCAATTTTTATTCTTTCGTGACTGAAACATCTTTTTGTGTGTAAAAAATCGACTATTTTGTTAAAGAATCGTCTTCTTTAGATGCATTCAACTATTGTTTATTTAAAATTTAATCCTCTTTGGATTGAAATATTAGCAATTAAATTGTTTTTGAGAATTCATCTTTTTTGGTTGAAAATTCAACTACTTTCTGAAAAATTATTTCTTTCGATAAAAATTCATAATTTTAGTTAAAAAATCGTCTCTCGTTGAAAATATAACTATTTTATGGAAAGCCCGTCTTTTAGTTTTGAATTTCAATTATTTGGTTGAAAATTAACTTTTTTGGTAAACATTCATATATCCGGGTCGAAAATTCAAGTGTTTTTTTATTTTATGAAATTTTTCTTTTTTGCTTAAAAATGCAAAACATGAATATTTGTAGTAATTTATTAGTAGTTTGAATGAAATAACTGGTTAAAAAAATATCTTCAGTTCGTATTATAAAAAATTCAAAAAGAATCTCTTTCAAAACGACTTGTATTCTAATGTATTGAAACCTTGTAAATAAAGAGGAAAATTAGGTCAAAATTCTTGATTCTAGGTATTGTAAGGGATGTTTAGGTAAAAAAAAGGGGGTGGGCTGTGACTTCTGTGATAAATTTCCGATTTTAATTCGAAGGAAATAGTTTATGTTTAGGGAACTGTAATTGTATGTAACATAAGAATTAATTAACTCAATCAATAAAATAATAAAATAAATTATTACAGATACCATCTTATGACTCGAATTCCCACTGTCTCTGTGTCGCCGGTGAAGTTTATTGTTGGTGGCAAACTTATCATTCAAATTCGGATTCTTTGGCAGCCCTTTCTTCCTCCCCATCCACTATTATGAATGATAGCCAAATCTTCGAAAGTAGTACAGACTCCATCGAAAATTTGGAAGCCTCTGGAAAAGCTTCGTCAGAGATGATCGAGGGAAATAACTTGGAAAAAAACACGACCATCACGAGTGAATCGCGCACTTCTTCTGCCACCTGCAACATCATGGGTAACGTATTTCGAAACCTAATTTAAAACTCTTTAATAGGGAAAATTCCAGAGAAGACATTATTCAAGGATTAATAAAAATTCCTTACAAATTGATTTAATCCTGTGAAAGGCAGAGAAAAAATTCCACTCATTGCATGGGAATTAATTAATTTTACAGTGCCGGACCTATACGTAGTTCAGGGATCACAGTGGTTCAGCAGTTCAATTCTCGGTAAAGTAGGGGAATATTCGACAAAAAATGGGAAATTTTTCCTTTTAGAAATGTCAGTATAATAAAAAGAACATAGAAAAATGCAAAACATTTATAAGAGGCTACACATTTTATTAACAAATTAAACTAAAATTGATTTGCATAGTAAATTATATAAAAACAACAGTATGTTGATTTAATCATGCCAGATTATAATTTTTCTACTTTTTTATTAGAATGTTTTGCTAAATCCTTTATATAATTATTATATTTATAATGGGGATAAATACATAGTTTCATAGGGTCAAAAAAAGTTATTAACAATATTTTTTGAGCACTGCCAATAACATATTTCTGTTCTTGGTTTTAACTTTCTCCCCCAATTATTCTACTTTTATAATTTTTTGCAAAAGACCTAAAACTCGGATATATATTTAACAAATTTATTTCTGCCTTTTTCAAATCAAATATCCTTGGAAAATTTTCTAAGCATTAAAACAAATCATTTGATAAATAATCGAACCTTTCTACCAGATTTATTTAGATAGGCTTTTCCTTTCCAGAATATTTGATCTGAGATAAAAAATATCTTGGAGATTTACAGTGAAACTGTACCATAATTAAAGAAAATAGTAAAAATAACCTTTTTAGGCACGTATTATTTTTTACCCGTAAATGTTCGGATGCTATTTGTTTAATAGAAAAATCAATTTATAGAGTTCGAGATAATACTATATAGAAAATTTGCCTTTTGGGGTATGAAACACTCTACTATTAAAAAAAAATTGGTGAAAAATTGAATTTAGAAAATGGATCGTATTTCAGGTTTTACATGTTGCTTTAATTGAAAAATATAATAGATATATAAAAACATTATTCTTTAAAAATAGCTCCTATATTTTCTTGATTTTATTTTACGCAGATAATAGTAAAGAAACACATCAACCTTTAAATTCGATCCATTTTTTAATTTTCTTTTTAATTTTCTTAGATCTTTAACTTTTCCATACAACTTTTATCAATACAGGATTAATATAGGGATAATAAGGGATGTTGTTTTTAAATAAGGAGAAAAGTGAAATAAAGACTGACCGTAACCCCTGACAGTTTAAAGTAATCCATAAGGAATTGTTAAAATTCGATTTTTTTCAACAGGAGGATTTAGAATTTATATTTATTTGGAATTTCAATGATAGATATGTACTTTGAATCTATAGAATTTTCAATCTGTGAAAGAAGCATTTCCTCAAATTCAAGGACACCCACTCGTGATATTTTCTAATCATTAATTAAAAATTAGCATCTGCATTGCGATAATTCAAAAAACTAGTGTTTGGTTATAATTTTATAAAATTTTGCGTCCCTCCCAATTTTATAAAATTATTTGTCACGTGCTAACAATAGTTTAAAGTTGAATCTTTCATAATTTCTTAGATACATTAGAATGTAAACGAATCTTTAAAATGCTTTATGATATCGAGTCTCCAAATTATTTTATGTCACACTTTCATGCGTATTAATTTTAAAAAATTAAATTTTTTCGAAAAATAGTTCTTCTCCTTCGCTCTACTGGGAATCGCACACACAGAAATGCCGATTAAAACATTAATTTAATAATTTAACTATTTCTAACTATCTGTATATCGCCGATCTTGCCTCGCATGTCGGGAGAAGACTTAAAATGTTTTTTTTATAAAAAAGCAATATTTGCGGATGTACAAAAAAATTAAAAGGTCTTTTTAGTTAAAATAGTGGAAGCTGTGGTGTATGAATGTTTATAAGTTGAGTTAACATTCAAGCATTTATCAAATATTTTCTTGTTTGCTCTTGCCTTGTTGGTAAAACCTAAGCTATTATCAAAATATAATTTCGACATGAACTAACTTAACATTTATAATTTCTTGGACAAATAATGTTTTATATCGCAGAAGATCAAATTTCCATGATGTAAGTACCCTCAACCTGAGAAATAACGCCGGTTTTGGGGTTTAAGGAAGTTGGGAACAAACTCGATAGAGTGCCGCTTCGGATGAAAACGCTTTTGCATGCAATTTTGTATGAATAGCAATATTATTTGTAATCTCGCTTTTATCCCTAAGCGGCAGTAGGCCTTGCTCCTGTCTATACCCTATTCATCTAGTTTCCTTAAATGAACTAAAAATATACATAATTGTAATTTTTTTAAAGGAAGAGTATATCAGCAGGGCGAAACTCTTCCACAGTCGACTGGAAATTGCGTGGAATGCAGTTGTGGACCGGAAGGGCGAATCAAATGTTCGCCGAAGGATTGTGTCGCTCTGAAATCAGAAATTTCATCGGATAATCCATCAGATGGAGAATTCGAGGTATTGAGGCTTGACCGGAACGGGGAAATCGACGAATCCTTTTAAATCAGAAAAGCGTGATATCCACACAAAGCCAACCTGAACTAGGAATGACCCGAAAATGTGAAGAAAGCATCAACTAAAGTACCTACTAGCATGAAAAGAACCAATCAAAATATTTCAAGCAAAATAAACCAAAATAAACATTCTTCGGTAATAAAACTATGGAAAACCCCAAGGAAACTTTTTTCAATGATTCATATTTACTATATATTATATTAACGTTCACAAGATTACTTTAGTTGACATCTCTTTCCACGTATAAAGTGAATATACTCAAAAAAACGGCGCTTTCTCCAATTTGAGAGTGTGCCTTCACTCCTGTGACGTCACAAACATGATCGATAATAGGCTGATCTGACATTTTCAAGTAGTCTAGATTTTTTATGAAAGTATTTCAATTATTTTTTCGATTGCTCTTATTTTAAGTACTAACTATGGAGACTTTGTTTATATTCATTGCAAATAGTAGATAAAATTAGTAACATTAAAGATATTAAACTGATAATTGAAAACCGAGATTTGGAGAGTACGATTCTCATGCAGTTGTGTACAATATTTACATCTTCAATTATTTTTACGTATAAATTGTTAGTTCGAATCGACTAGTGTAGTGAATCCATTATAGAAATTGTTGACCAAAGTATAAACAACGGCCTATTCGATACGTTAGAAAGTATGACATGCGAGTTTTCAGTATAGATTCAAGAGAATTCGTAGGAATTGGATACTGTCATCAAATTCTTCACATATCTGCTAGAGATTTATCCATTAAAGTTCAACGCAAAACTTCATTCAGGTTTTAAATTTTAAACGTATTCTACAAAAAACAATATACGTAAACATTATCTTTTCTGTGCTTGAATTTACGGATTAAAAAAAATATATTGATAAATGAAGAATGTCTTTGGACTTTAATATATGAATCAACGAAAGTGATAATCTAGTCATATCTCCTAAATTACAAGAAAGAGCGAATAGTGTGAAAAAATCAGTTTTTACTATCATATTCAGCTCGTGATACAAAAAGCGTGACGTAGTGACGCAATGGTTTTTAGACCAATCGAAACAATAATTGTTCATAATGTTGTAGTATTCTCATTAAAACTAGTTCTAAATGCAACAATTTTCATAATTCATTAAGCGAACAAAATAATCACATTAATGTGTATTATAAGTATCCTTATGATATGTATACATGGAACCAAGTATCGAAAATCGATATATACAAATATATACGTATTTACTACAAAAGTGTTAATTATTTTTCAGCTGAAAAAACATCCTACTTTCTACTTTTTTACATGTACAATTCGTAAATATCTTTTATTGCAAGTCTTAAATTTGAGAATTCTGTTTACCCGTGTTATGTCTGAAATCGCGAATTTCATTTCAACTGAGATTATGCATAATTTTTTTCTTTGATTTTTCATGCATATCGACCGCCAATTTGTACGAATCCACACACGCACAAATACAATGAAAGAAATTATTTTTAGAGGTTTTGTGTTTGTATATTACATTCAGAATCGAGTGAATAGAGTTGAATCGAGTTGAAACTCAACATTTCTCTTCACAATTTTCTGTAGATAACAAATTATTATTTTTTGCATTACGCGCGCCGATAAGTTTTACTGATAATTATTAGATGTTCAAATAAATTATTAACAAAATTAATAAATGGTTTTAGTAATTTTCTATATAATCCAGTCACCACTAACAGTTCTGTATGCACTAATAGGTCCCCGAGATTATTCTTTTTTAAAAGGTGATGAAAGGCCACTGGTTATGAATATCTTGGATAGTTTTTGAAAATATTGGAAAATTTTTGTTTAAACAATTTTTTAAAACAATTTAATTATTTATTAACAAATAAATTATAAAATTAATTTCAACATGGCTGACCAAAAATAATGTTTTTTTGATTCTTGTGCTTTTTTTCCTACAACGAACCATTTGCAATGTACAACGTTATAAACAAAAGATTTTTTTAACAAAATTGCCCTTTTTGCACATTGACACCTCAGAATCTATCTTGAAAGGAAAAAGAAATCTTCAGATCGAATAAAAACTTCTCTCCTTAAATTGCTTTTTAAAAAGTTAATATTCTTAAGAGGAAACCGTTTACAGGCTCTTCATTTATTAATAAACAATCAGTCAGATCAACCAGAATCATAATATGGCTTCACATTGTTGCGAAAGCTTTATCTAGCATTATTAACGTAATTTTTTGTTCATAATTTCTTTTGATAAATTGTTTATAACAATTGATATAAATAATGACCCTCAATAACCAGAATTCATTAAAAAAAAATTAATAATCGAAACATATGATTAAACTTTTCACTATCGTGAATGACCAGCCATTACATATTTATGGCCTTATAAACAATGTATTTTTTATAAACATCCCTGCACCTAGAAGCCATAATTTTAAAGTTATTAGCGATTACCTTTTTTTATATCCTTAATTTCACCATAAACAATATAATTATATTGGGTAGCATTTCTGATATCTGACTCTTATTGTTTACAACTATTGTTGTTAACAAAAACTCTCAATTAAGTAACTGTATTTTTTCCAAATTTTGTTATTAATCTATGGGACAAATTAAAACTTTTCACTCTCGTGATATTTTATCGTACTACGAACCATTATTTATTTATAGCCTTATAAACAATGTATTTTTTATAAACATGCCTATCCCTAAAAGCCACAATTTTAAAGTCAGTAGCAATTATTTTTCTTAATATCCTAAATTTTAACAAAAACAATATAATTATCTCATCATTACGAAAGCACATTGTTTCAAGAATAGAAAATTGTGAATTGTGGAGGAGCGTAGATTTATGAAAAATATATTGTTTATGAGGCCATAAATAAATAATAGCTGGTCGTACGAAAAAATGCCACGAGAGTAAAATTTTAACTTCGTGCCAACAATAGTTATAAAAAATAAAGGACAGGTATCAGAAATGCTACCCAAGATAATTATATCGTTTATGGTAAAATTAAGAAAATAAAGAAAAGGTTTTTTTTATTATTACACCATTAGGCCGTTTCCCTTTCGGGGTAGGCGTGACTCGCTCGGTAGGGAGGGGAGTAGTGTGAGGAAAGGGTTATAAAATTTTAGATTGATCTGGAATTCTCGCGTTATTTATTTAAATAACACGTTCACTCCGCAACACTGCTC
>JAAAKG020136540.1:0-35810 GCA_010014905.2 Druon quercuslanigerum
ACGGATCTGTATGTTGGTATCCCTCAGCCAACTACTTGTGTGATTCTATCGATACGTGCCAAAAAAAGTTCTGGAAATTTCTAAATTGAATGGTAAATGGGCAATATCCACCTCCGGAGGCCGATTAGAATAGTTTCTCTATACTTTGCCCCAGTCCGATAAAAACTTGAATACGGATCTGCATGTTGGTATCCCTCAGCCAACTACTTGTGTGATGCTATCGATACGTGCCAAAAAAAGTTCTGGAAATTTCTAAGTTGAATGGTAAATGGGCAATATTCACCTCCGGCGGCCGATTAGAATAGTTTCTCTATACTTTGCCCTAGTCCGATCAAAACTTGAAAACGGATCTGTATGTTGGTATCCCTCAGCCAACTACTTGTGTAATGCTATCGATACGTGCCAAAAAAAGTTCTGGAAGTTTCTAAATTGAATGGTAAATGGGCAATATCCACCTCCGGCGGCCGATTAGAATAGTTTCTCTATACTTTGCCCTAGTCCGATCAAAACTTGAAAACGGATCTGTATGTTGGTATCCCTCAGCCAACTACTTGTGTGATTCTATCGATACGTGCCAAAAAAAGTTCTGGAAATTTCTAAATTGAATGGTAAATGAGCAATACCCACCTCCGGGGGCCGATTAGAATAGTTTCTCTACACTTTGCCCTAGTCCGATGAAAACTGGAATACGGATCTGTAGTCTGGTATCCTGCAGCTAAATACTTGTGTGATGCTATCGATACGAGCCAAAAAAAGTTCTGGAAGTTTCTAAATTAAATGGTAAATGGGCAATATCCACCTCCGGCGGCCGATTAGAATAGTTTCTCTATACTTTGCCCTAGTCCGATCAAAACTTGAAAACGGATCTGTATGTTGGTATCCCTCAGCCAACTACTTGTGTGATTCTATCGATACGTGCCAAAAAAAGTTCTGGAAATTTCTAAATTGAATGGTAAATGAGCAATACCCACCTCCGGGGGCCGATTAGAATAGTTTCTCTACACTTTGCCCTAGTCCGATAAAAACTTGAATACGGATCTGCATGTTGGTATCCCTCAGCCAACTACTTGTGTGATGCTATCGATACGTCCAAAAAAAGTTCTTGAAATTTCTAAATTAAAAGGTAAATGGGCAATATCCACCTCCGAGGGCGGACTAGAATATTATTTCTATACTTTGCCCTAGTCCGACGAAAACTGGAGTACGGATCTGTAGACTGGTATCCCTTAACCAAATACTTGTATGATGCTATAGATACGTGCCAAAAAAAGTTCTTGAAATTTCTAAATTGAATGGTAAATGGGCAATATCCACCTCCGGGGGCCGACTAGAATATTATTTCTATACTTTGCCTTAGTTCGACGAAAACTGAAGTACGGATCTGTACACTGGTATCCCTTAGCCAAATACTTGTGTGATGCTATCGATACGTGCCAAAAAAAGTTCTTGAAATTTCTAAATTGAAGGTAAATTGGTACTATCCACCCCAGGGGCTGACCACATTGAACCTTGCGATAAATTTGAGGAATGGACTTTGAAAGACCGTAAAACTGTTCAGTCTATAAAATTTCTATTAAAATTATTAAAGGTTCATGCCATTGAGGCTTACGTGAAATAGATAGTGTAACAAATTATGATACCCGACCTTGTCACTGTGATTAATAATCTATATGTTTAATTTTAAGTATCCTGTAATTGGTCGAACGATTGTTGGGTTATTAAATAAATGAAATGAAATGAAATGAAATTTAACAAAATAAATAATAACAAATATAAAAATGAAAAAAAAATAAAAAAAGTTGGTTTGTTTACCATAGGTTTGCCTTTTGACCCTTACAACATCCTTGGGCGTCAGGAAGTGGGCATCGTGATAGTGCTGTACCTGTCGGGATGTGGTTGGTTCCATTCTCATTTTTCTTTCATCTTTTTTATTTTTGTCTGAAATTTTTGTTTTTAACAAAGATTTTTTCAGACTAAATTGGAGAATTTTTGGAATGATCGTTGTGGTCCAAATTTTGTCGTTGGATTCTTTTTTTAAAAGGATTTTCCCTCAATTTGATGATTGAAAGTTAAATAAGCTTTTTAAGTTGGATTTTAATCTGATTTAAATTTCTTAAATTTGAATTATAAAACTATAATTCTAATACAAGTATAAATACATCTTTTAAATCCTCTAAAATACATAGAATTTTTTCTTATAATAAACTCGTAAAATAAACTTTTAATGTTTTAAAACCAGTGAAACTTTACAATATAGGACAAGTATTTTCTTAATGATAAAATTTTAAATTTGATTTCAATCCAATACTAAGCTAAGTGAAAATGAGAAAAAGAAGTTTGCTTCTAAATACGTATAAATAGGAAACTTCTTTACTCAATAAAACTTTATTATTTCCGTAAAGAAATACTAAGAATGTAATATCATAACAATTTTATTATAACTATGATGACATGTTGTTAATAAACAGGAGGAGATTTTCTCAAGAATTAAAATTGGTATTTTTCCTACTAAAAACAATAGACTAAATGGTAAAAGAATTAACCATAGCATCTTAAATATTTAAAAAATTAATCTTCAATAAAAATTTTTCCATCAAAACCAAACTTTCATCCCTTCCAACTGTGTGAAAATGTTTGAAATAAACCTTTCTGTTTTTTAATTAAAAGAAAACTCATTGGTTAAAAGTTAGTATTTTTTCTTAAATTCAAGTGTATTCCTCTTAAGTTAAAGCAAGGAAAAACTCTTTAATGTCGTATTAGTTGCAAAGTTAGAAAAATAAAATTTTTATTTTTTATATCTTTGTTCAAACAATGAGAAGGTTATGTTTTTAAATTGGAGACAGATTACATTTGGTTGACAATGTCACAGTATGACCTTATTCTCTTGAAAGTTTTGACAATTCTGCACCATTTTTTTTATCTTGGCCAGTTTTCCGCAAAATGAAATTTTTTATTGTGTTATTATGTCTTGTATGATCAAAACGCATTACTGTGAATTAATTTCCGACACCATTAGTATAAGAAAAAAATTTTCCATGATATTCTCATTATACTTTACGGGTTGAAAATTGATTTAGCACATACTTGGAAAAATATTCTAGCGGGAAAAGTCTTTGAAATTATTTCAAGGTTTGCTTTAGAATCCTTTAGAGATTCAGGCAATTTATCGAAATTTAGTTTTTTAAAAATACGATAGGTTTTTCGTACTCTAACGGACTCAAGCGAGCAGAAAATATATTAATCAAAAAGTGAATAGCTTACGATAAAGCTGAATTGGTGCGTAAATAATTTTTTTGATTTGTTTTTAATGAGGAACTTGAGAAAAAATTTTGTTGTCGGAGGTGAAGAAATAATATCGTCGTATATTTACGTGTTTTACAATGCTGCCTTGAAATTATTGTAAAGGGTTGTCTGTGGAGATTATTTATAATTTGAATTAGTTTTTGTGTTTTTAGTTGAAGGCAAGACCCTGCTGAAAAATATTATATTTATAGTATAATCTCATGCTTTTCATAAACCTTCAAGAAATTCAAATACCTCCCCGTACTCTTCACAGGATGACTACCAATCTGATTAATATAAAAGTGAGCTAGAAAATAAAATATCGCCCATTAAATTAATATTTTTAAAAACTTTTTTCTCAAAAACAGTTTTGCCAAAACCTGTTGGACCAGAAATTATAGACGTAAATGGATGTTCCGACCTTGAATCCATTTTCAGGAATAAAGAAATCATATAGTGTACACAACAGATTAATGCTACAACGTTTCGTTAGCTTGGTTTGCTAACCTCATCAGGCTGAATCTTTAATTATTGAAAGACCAATTAATATAGTTAGAGTCTAATAAAAACAGTATTTGGTATCACGATCTCCATTAGTTTGAAAAATATTTACCAATATCTTTTCGATTAAAATATTTATGGTATCAATCAGTCAGCAATATCAAAAAGGCAGTATTAGAATTTTTCTTAACATTATAAGAGAACGAAAGTTGAACATGAATATATGAAACATGTTTGAGTAAATAGGTGATTAATAATAAGTAATATTTAATTTTTAAAGTACCAGGAAGTATCTGTGATTTAGTGAATGGATATCTTCATTTTTACGTATGCTATTCGGATTGCTCTTGATGTAGATCATCTTTTAAAGATCTCATTGTCCTACTTTATTTTACAATCCTTACCGACCTTTATAATCGATTATAAAGTAGGTTTAAGTGAAGGTAAAGTAGATATATTAAATTGCTTTAGTGATGCAGATAATTTATAACAAATGTTTCGTATTTATTGTAAACAAACTATCGGACGTCTAATAAATTTTTGTATACATTGAGCATCTTTTTCTTTGGTGCTTGTTGTGTATTCGATTTTCTTTAGATGTAATAAGGGCCCGTCAGCTTGCTGCTTTGGCCTTATTTGCTTTTTTCGGTGGGAGCCTGCATTTCATTAGTCCAACTAATATCTGCTGGTCAAGTCGGTTAATATTTTTGCGTCTTTGTTTGGTGCAATATTAGTCAGAAGGATGAAAAACCCAGGAACCCTTGGGGTGATAGCCAGTATGCCGGTTATCGGATTGGGGGAAAGGAAAGGGGAGCTGGTGGCGGAATACCGGCTGCGCGGAGGTAAAACGAGAATAAGTATTGACTGGGAAGATACGTTATTATTGTATAGACGTATTCTTTAATTAAGCGCTGAGGTATAAACTGCAACCTTTCTTGTTCCTCACAACCGGACAACCAGGCTGGTAGTTGCTGCTGCCAGGAATGTCCAGCTGCAGCGTTCTGTCGCTCTTCGCTTGAGCACAGCCTTTTATAGCCACACTCCCGGAGAGTCTCACGGGATGCCGCGTGGAAAGGGAAACTCGAGTGGAGAGAGGTGCGTGCGCCGAGTGGCACTGGCGGCGTGGTCGCGGCACCTTCCTTCACTCGGCCTCGTTTATACGTGAGAACGTGGCTTTACATTAAGGTTAAAAATGTACATAGTCAACTTAATTAATATCGGTAAACACGTGTTTGAAAAAGGAAATCCATATGAAGGTATTTTAATGCATATTATCGTTATATGGATTTTCTCATATTTTACCGCTGAAGCGCGTATAACAGATGGACTTTGATTTGTTTTTTGATCAACTCTGAAGGATAATCATAATTTTAATCACATAAATAACTAATCTTAAAATGAGAAATTAAAGATATCAGTTTTGATATAAAATTGTTACAAAATCATCATGCAATATGGAGAAAAATATTTAGAATTTCAAGATAAATAATTTCACTGTGAGTAAGTTCTTACAACTTTCTGAAACTAAATTTCACAAGATTCTACATGTTTGTAATCAGACACATTGTGAAAGCATAACCATCATTGTTTTAAAAAATAAAAGCGGAAATCATTAGTACATAATAAATTGTGTTATTTTACATGACCTAGTTCTCAGCATGTTTAGGATTAACAGTCAAAATCTAGAATATTTAAATAATAGAGAGCTGTCAAATGGAAGGGATTATTTTATCATTCTTACCTTTCTTTGAAAGTTCCGAGAATATAAATTCGAAGTGAATGCCCTTCTTTTCTCAGTTCTTTTAAAAAAATTTGATTTGAAATTTTCTTTTTAAAGAATGAGAATTATCCTTCTGATTTGCGCTTTAAGCGCATTTCTTTCTTCAGAAATTTGTCAACCCGACTCAGATATCCCCCCGAAGTACTAATACTTTATATATTTGTCAGAATTTTACTGTTTAAAATAATTAATTATATTTCTTTGTCTAAAACTAAGTTTAGTTGTAGAAATAATGCAATATTACAGGGTTGCTACAAAATCCCATTTTCGAAATTCCCAAAATTTTTCTTACTTTTATCTGATTATTTTTCTTATTTTCCCTGCTGGTTATACATGTTTCTCTCGGGAATAAAAACAACCTTACACCTAGGAAATCAGTATTGTTAACGCGAAAAAATATGTTTGTCTCTACATTTATTTTTTGGTTTTTAAGAGCGCATTCCAAAAGAATTTCTTTGTGAAAAAAGAACGCATTTAGAAAAAAGCGGGGGTTACGCCCTTTTAATTGTTGACCCCTTCAATTGAGAGCAAAAATGGAACATAAATTTTTCAGAGTAAAAAGAGAACACACTAATCATCCGAGGAAAAATGGAACAAACGAGCGCACGACTGGAGGGAGGGGATGCACGCACGGATGTTAGGTGGGGATTGAGGCTCGAAGCATGCGCAGCTTTGGATCATCGTTTGATCAAAAGTCCCAAATGAAAATGAATAAGAATATTTTTTAAACTAGAACATGTCAAACCATTTCCAAAAATTTCAAAAAAAAGTTTAGAAGATTTAAAGAAAAATGTTTTAAATTCGCGAGTTTACAAAATAAAAACAAATAAAAAATAGACGAAATCCAATAAATTTAACAGATTTTTAGAAATGTAGATTTTTAAAGTTTTCAAAACTAAACTTTAGGAGCTTTAAAATAATTTCGAAAGTTTTCAAGAGAATAAAAAAATTTTCTTAAAATGTTTGGAAAAATTTAGAAGATTATAAAGTAATTTAAAAAAATTTGTAATGATTTTTGAAAATTTTGTGACAAGTTCGGCTCAGTAAAAAATATTTTCAGGAATTTAAGACGTTTGAAATATATTTTTAAAATTTGAAAACTGGGAAATATTTTCCAAAATTTAAAAAATATTTCTTGATTCCTTCCCAACTTCTAAAAGTTCTAAGTATCTTTTAAAAATACTTGGATGATTCATAAAATTTCGTAAAATCCTACAAAATAAAAAATTTTCTTTAAGACCTTCTAGATGTTTTTCTGACATGTCTGAAATATTCAAAATTCTTTTTTTCATCTTCTCATTAATATTATGCAAATTATTTTTTATATAAATTTAAAAACAAACTAACAATACTTATTTTCTTGTTCTAAATTCTCGTAATTTCATTTTAATGTGGATTTATTAAAACACCTTGAAAAATAATTTTCGCATAATTTGAGTGCTGTCAAAAATAAAAAAAGTTCTTTGATAGTTGCGGGAAATTTAAATTTGTATCCCACTATATATAAAGATATCATTAACAGCTTCCAAACCTAATTGTAATTAAAAAAAGTGGAAATTATTAGCACATACCTTTGTTTAAAAATATTTACGCAATAATCAGAAAATATTTTATTGACTTAAACAATTATTGAAAGATAGACAGTAATCATAAATTATAGCAATAAGAACATAATTTAATGATTGTATTAATATCACTGCTTCAAAGGTCCGAATCCATTTCAAATTAGACAGTGTTCTACACTAAAAATCGAAGAATCTGTCGGGGACCAAATATGTCGTTTTTTTAGATAACATTAAGCGATACGTATTTTTTTCATTTTTAAACAAAAAATTCTAAAAGTTATGCGTATTTGAATTTCGTACTTTGTTTTTCAAAACTTCCGAATTTTTTCTTTAAACCTCTTTAACTTTTGAATAAATTAAAGGCTTTCTCCTATTTATTTTATTAGCTTTTATCGCCTTCTTACAAAATCAGCCGGAAAATTAAAAAAAAAGTTAGAAATGAAATAAATGACAGCAGTTTTTCTGAAAAAAATAAAATTCGTTTTTTTTTTAAAACCCACCCTTAATCTTATTGCCAATTTTTTTTGAATTTGAACTTTAATCAAGAATACGTCTTGTGACTTTGGTGCTGTTCGAATGACTTTTGTGTTCAGAAGATTTTTTTTCTCACATTCGAATTTCGTACTTTTTCTCGGACCAAATGACAACTTAAGAATTACATTTTTGGGAAAAACTTTTTTTATTCATTTCTTCAAATTTAAAGATGTGAATATTTTTGTTGTAAAACCTCGCCTTTTGATTCTTCCAAGTATTTTTTAAAAGTTTCAAACAATTGGATTTTTAATCAAAAGGGTTCATTTCAACAAAGAAGATTAAGTATCTATCATAAAAAGGAATTTTCAAAGAGCAGTTGGATTTTTGCCAAAAATATGAAATTTCTGAAAAAAAACGATAAATTTTAAACAAAATAAGATACAATTTAAACCACAATGGTTAGTTTTACACTGAGAAGATGAATTTTCTACAAAAAAATCTTAAGCCTCAACAAAATATATGAATTCTAAAACAAGTAGTTGAACCTTTAATAAATAGAGATTGGTTAAAAAAAATGGAATTTGTTATATTTTCATTTATAAAAATTATGTTTCAATAAGAAAAATAAATTTTTAACAGATACTTATAATTTTTAAGAAAATAGTTCAATTACTTCAAAACACATAATGTTTCAATAAAAAGGTTAATTTTCTGCCAAAAAAAGTTAAACTTTCAACCAAATGCACATTTTTTTGAAGCAAATATAATATAGTAGTAAAATTTTCAGTTAAAAAAATTTCAAATTAAAGAAATGATTTTTCATTAAATTGGTTTGAATCTTTAACTAAAATAAATTGCATTTTAACCAAAATAATGATTGTTCATTTAAGTAGTTAAACTTTCGTGGAAAGCAGCTAAATTTTTTAAAATGTATATGAATTGTAAATTAAATAGTTGAATCTTTAGCAGAAGATTTTTAATGAGATATTTGAGTATTCAGTTACAAAAATTAATTTTCAAATTAAAAAAAAAACGATTTTTTATGAAGCTAAATGAAATTTCAACCAAAATGACTTACGTTTTAACCAAACAGCTGTAGTTTTGCCAAAAATTAAAAATTCCTGCTATATAACTGATAAATTTTCAAACCAAAAAAGAGTAGTTTTAAAATACAATGGTAAATTTTCAAAAAAGAAGATGGATTTTCTACCAAAAAAGCTATATTGTTATCAAAACAAAAAATGAAAACTTTGAAAGAGAAAAGTGCATTTTCAATGACAAATGAAGTTAGCTAATTTTTCAGTTTAAAACATTAATTTTTAATGACGACGTGCACAGACGTGCCGTCCGTGCACGAACCCATACAGCCAACCAATCGCACTTTAGCGCACGCAAGTACGTCGCAATCTACAACAGCTCGCAGCGCCCTTGAGGAAGTACCACCACGGACCACAACAGCACGCCAGGTCGCACACGATTGGTTGGCTTTCTGGGTTCGTGCCGGACGGCACGTACATGAAACGTCTCGAGCGCACTTTAACGGATTTTCTTGTGCGACCACCTTCAACCACCCTCCCAAACTGAAACCTGAACTGCGCCAGGAAGAAAGATGTTAAAGTGGGTAATTTTCAGATAGCATGAATTGCGCTAGAGGTATCTTCGGGCGCTCCTCTCATCAAAAAAGGATTATTGGCAAGAAGTCTTGAAATACTCCTCCCATGAAAAACAACGTGTGATTTAAACCGAAAAATGTTTTTCCTGTTTCTTTAATATGTTCTGACTAGAATGTAAAAGTTAAATATATTTCTTACATTTCTCCATGAAAAATATAATCAATAACATTATTTCAAAATGTATGTTGTAAGGATGCGAAAAAGATAGAATCGTCGAATAAAAATAGTCCTTCTTTAAGATTATAAGAATTTCAGTTTCAGTTAAAGTGCAATGACAAAGTATGCAACATTTTTATTCATATTAAAATGTTCTTCGAAAAAAGACATTAATCTTTTTTTTTTAGTAATAAATCTTTGATAACAAAATAAATTTTTAACCCAATAGTAAAATTTTTAACCCAAACGATAAATGTTTAACCAATTCAAGTAAACTTCCAGCAAAAATATACGCTACTGTCGGAAATTATGAGATCGATTGACGCAAACATTATTAAAAATCACTGCTAGCTTTGAACCACGATAAGTCAGCGAAAAAAGATGACAGGGCATTTTTAAAAAAATAGTTGGATAGCCTATGAAATTCCGCGTCTAGTAATGTCAAACAGATTTTTTTAATCTGCTGAAGAGAATACAGCACGTGATAAGTTTTTGAAAAATTATAGATTTTCTAAAATTTTGTACCTCGACTTCAACATTTACAGTTTAGAACATTCTTTTTTAATAAAAAAAAACTAATTTTCAAAATTAAAAAAATCATTTTCAATTAAAAAAAAATTCCTAACTAAAAAGATGAATTAGTTAGCAAGAAGATGAATATTCTACAAGAGAGGAGGACCTTTTAGGAAAATACATAAATTTTCAACTAAAGAAGATAAATTTTAAAAGTGAGTGACATTTTTCATATCACAGAATCAACGTATAAAAAAGCCTTAAATTTTAAACAGAATTTGCCAAAATGAGCCGTTTGTTTTAATTTCTGTTTTTTAAAACTATTATTTGAATGTAAATAATGCAACGAAAAAATTTTTCAAAGGTTAAAAAAATATTCAGAGTACGGTATCTGATAATTCCGAAGCGGCTAGACATGTTTTGTCAAAAAGAAAATAATGTGCTAATTTTGAAGAATTTTCAATAAATACGAAACTGGTGTCATTTACCTCAATTTTACTGGAAAAAAATAATAAAACTGCAATTTTAAGCGCATAACCAAACTATTTTATTGGAATAGATAAGAAATCAAATTTGTATCAAATCGCAGTAAATCATAGTTTTTCGCACAAAAAAGAAAGTCAATTTTGAGTTAGAAAGTTTGTTCTGGAGTAACATTCGTCCGATCGTCTAAAGAAGTAAAACATGTTTCTTTATAATTTTCTATAGAGAAATTATATGTTAAATCATCTGCAGCTCTGAAATGTACAAGTTTGAATCAATTTAGTGTGGTCGGCAACTAGCATAAAATGAGATACACTTAAGAATAAGAGAGTGAAGGTTTAATGGGAACTATGTGTGGATTATGCCAAGGGGAAGGGCAAAATATTTGTGTAAATTGTGCAAAAAGAGGGATGAAATAGGGGACAAAAGGGCATGAATCCTGTTTCTCTTTTACTTTCTCTATTTCAAATTTATTTTCAATGTTCTTTTATTGCGATTTGACAATAATAAAAATAAAAAAGACGAAAGAAAGAAA
Organism: Druon quercuslanigerum; assembly: GCA_010014905.2. Lineage (NCBI taxonomy): Eukaryota > Metazoa > Arthropoda > Insecta > Hymenoptera > Cynipidae > Druon > Druon quercuslanigerum. The sequence continues at coordinate 10,963 of JAAAKG020136540.1, forward strand.
AAGAGAAGAAAGGGAATGTAAATGGTTGCCTTTGCATTTTTCTTTTCTCTTTTTTATTTTTGTCTGCAATTTTTATTGAAAATTTTTTTTTGCAGATTACAATTGAAGCGATTTTTCGTTTATTCGTTGTGGTCGAAATTTGGTCGTTGGATTCTTGTTTTGTACAGGAGTTTGCATGAATTTGATGATTAGACGTTAAATAAGATTTCTAATTTGGATTTTAATCTAATTTAAATTTCTTAAATTGTAATCAGGTTTTCAACAGCAAGGATTTAAAAATTTCATATGCATGTCGTTACACAAATTTTCTTTTAGATAAGAATATAAATTAACTGGAACGAGGAAGACTGTTGACCTCATTCTGAAATCTCAAAAGTTTCCTTATTTGCTTCATCTTCACAGTAAATAATTTAAACAATGACAACTATAACAGTCTACATCAGCTGCAAAACAAGTGAATTTCCAAATATCTAGCTCGGTCGCTTCTGTTTGTTTTCCTTTTTAATGTGAATAAGAAACTTTTTTTAAACCTTTGGAATAAATAATGCTTTGTTATTACTGAATATGCTTACTTATTTATGCAAATTGTAAAAACAAATTAAGCACAACTTACAGCAAATAATATTGAAACAGTAAAATCAATGATTTACACTAAGTGAACGAAACCTCTATTGTTAGCTGCCACCTCCGCTGTTAATATGTGGCCGTTCTCAATCATTACATAAATCTGGTTTTTATTTGGAAAATTGCAATGCATACCAAGGCACGACATTGAACAAACAGAACAACAAACTGCTGAATATTGAAGCGAATCGAGAAAAACTTACATGTTCGAACTGAATTTCAGCTATAAATGGAATAACTCTTTTCTGACCGTCTGGATTTTCTCCATTGGCGCTTAATTTACCATTCATTGTTCCCTCAAAATGTCTTCCCGATACATCTCGTATGAAAACCATCTGATCCAAAGCTGTCCCCTTTGGTGCCGAGTCTAGAGATATCATCCACGAGGGTAATTTGGTTTTGGCAATTTCTACGAATTTTCCTGTAATTATTTCTCGGTTCGTGTATTTTATATGTACTGTCCCATTGGAATATTCTGGATTTGCACTTAATTCTGCAAAAAAAAATTTGTAAAGTCACAAATATAAAAAATAATATGTTGGTTTAAAGAAGGCTTTTTCTGAAAGTAGTATCCGTTAGGCTAACTCATTAAATTTTTTTAAAGATTTTTTCAAGCGTTTAATCAGAATTTTCTTTCTTTTCATGAGAAAAAAATGACTTTGACACAATTAAAAGTTATGTATTTAAAGGTACAAGTATTATTTAATGATTTTAAACGCAACTTCCAAATTACAAAAATTAATTTAGGAGCATTTAAAAATTTAACAATATTTTCTTTATTATCTTAAATGTTCAATTAAGAAAATTTACCGAACCGGAAGCTTTTTGGAATTTAATTATGATAGGCGGCATATATTTGTTACACTTTTTATAAATATTAATTATATTATTATAGTATACTTGCCGTTAAAGTAAGTGAATGCCATGATCGTGAGATATTAAAGAGCAGAAATAATCTTTATTCTTTCGTGTATCAGCACAATTTCAGAGCAATAGCATATCTTTAAAAAAATTTTTTTTAATAATAACTCTCGAAAAATTGCTAATATATATACTCCTTTCCTTAAAATCATATATTCACCAGAGTTTGTGTATTCCTTAAAACTAGGGGAGTGGAATGAGATCTAAAAACTTCCGTATTACTTCAATAAGAATAAAATAAGTTTAGAAACTATCTCAATTATAGTTGGCGATTAGAAAGAAATTCAAAAAGTTTCAACTTTTTCAGAATTTGACAAAAGCAAACTTTTTAAATGATTTTCAGAAATGTTTGTCAAATGTTCTGGTACAAAACAAAAATAATGAATAATTTCTGTTAGATAGAAAATATATGTATTTCGAAACAATTTTCCTGAAATTTGTTAATTAAGCCAAAATATTCGATTTTTGTTTTTAAGAGATCCAAAAGTTTAAAGCGTCATTTTCCAATCGTGGTTTCCTAGAAATTGAACTCAAGCAGTTCATGTAATTCGAGGAGTTCATGAAATTTAATTAATTCATGGAATTCAAGAATATGATGAATTAAAGGAATTCAGAGAATTATAGGAATTCCTGGAGCTCAAGGAGTTAATGGAAATCGTGGATTCCAAGAAATTGAATGAATTCGTGGAATTAAAGGAATTCCAGGAATTTATGGAATACGAGAAATTCATGTAATTGAAGACATTCATGGAATTCGAGGATTTCATGGAGTTCAAGGAATTTGTAGAATTCAAGGAGTTCACGGGATTGTAGTAATTCATGGGGGTATAGGATTTCTTGAAATTCATGAAATTATTGGAATTCATAGGATCCTTGGAATTCATGGAATTCAAGGAATTAATGCGATGCGAGGATTTCATGGAATTTAAGGAATTTATGAACTTGAAGGAGTTAATGGAATTCCATGAATTCATAGAGGTCTAGTTATTCTTGGGATTCAAGAAACGAATGGAGTTTTAGGAATTATTGGAAATAGTGGGATCTAACAAACTCCTAGAATTCGTGGAATTCATGGATTTCATGCACTCCATGGAATTCAGAGAATTTAAATATCAATAAATTCCGGGAATTTAAGTAATTAATGATTTTCAAGACATTCCAGCAATTCCTGAAACTAAAAGGAATCGACGGAATTCACGGCATGGAAGGAATTTACGGTATTGAAGATTTTAATTTTTGAAATAATTTTAGTAAAGCAAATTAATTGTCCCTTTACTTTCTAAAAAATATTTCAAGTTTTTCAACCCAATATTTTACAAATATTGAAAATAAACTTCAATTTTGGTTTGATTTATTATTCTTAAATTTCTGAATTTTCGAAGTTTCTAATATATGTAACGCAGACTTTACATTCTTTTTGTCGCGAAGTTCAATATGAATATTTTGGTTCAGAAGTGAACTTTTTGGTGTAGAAATCTTCTTTCTTGTTAAAAAATATTTTATTTTATTTTATTAGAATTGTACAAGTAACATTTTCTTAAAAAATATTTTGCAACGAACATTACCTATCAAGTTAGAAATTCATCTTCCTTATCTTTTATTTTTTGATCTCGTCTGCAAGAAATGCACAGAAGGACATAACAATGTTATAAGCCATAACAATGTAATAAGCCATAACAATGTAATTAGCCATAAAAGGCTTAATGAAATTCCAACAGTAATTTTCTTATCTATTGTCATCTATTGTCCACGTTGCAGAAGATCGATTTTGTTGGCATATTTCTAATACAGAAGTTTTGACAAATGTGAAATATCGTCAGAATACAAGTGTTTGAAAAAAATTTTTTCTTTTAATTTTTACACAATTCATAAGTTCAAAAACATTCGACGAACAAAAAAATTGTAAAGAAGTCAGTAATTTCGACAGGTGTTGAAAATTTCAAAAACTCGTCTATGTTCTGGCCTGCGAAAATGTAATTTAAATTAGTTAATAAGTTCAAGGAATTCATAGAAATCAAGGAAATCAAAATATATTCACGGAATTCAAGTAGTTCATGGAATTCAAGAATTTACGAAATTCAAGAAATTCATGGAATTAAATGAGTTCACGGAATTTAAGGAGGCCTAGAAATTCACAGAATAAAAGAAATTCAGGACATTCTTGGAATTAAAGTAGTTTATGGAATTCAAGTTTGAGTGGAATTCTTGGAAGTCATGTAATTCAAGGAACTCATAGAGTTCAGAGTGTTGAAAGAATTCAAGATATTTATGGATTTCAAGAAATGCATGGAATTTAAAGGGTTCATGGAATTCGTGGAATTCATGGAATTCAATGACCTCATGAAATTCAGAGAGCTTAAGGAATTGAAGATATTCATTAAATTCAAGTAATTCATTAAATTGAAGGAATTCATGTACTCCAAAGAATTCATGGAATTTAAAAACTGCGTGAAACATCAGTTCTAGAAATGCCTGAAACAGCGGTCCTTGCATCGGAAGTCGAGTGAATGTTCTAGTTTTTAGGATTTAATTTGTTCAAATTTTTTTATTATATCGAAATATAATGTATAAAAATATTAGTTAATAATGTAAATAATTATATTATATAAAGAATAATCAAGATCCATTCGTAAGAGGGGATAAGGAATCCTCATCAAAAGTTATACTATTTTTACTCTGAATACGTAGAATTCAAGGCATTCGGGTAATCGAAATAACTTCGTAACTGTGATCAAACATTAGAACAACAATGTAGGTCAATGAAAGATAAATTATATGGATAATCAAAGCACAATATCCATCACAGGAAAACATAGTTTGGCATCATAATAAGTACACTGGAAAAACGATATTCTAATTCAGAATATATATTCTTGTCTATGCGATGAAAAATATTTAATTATTTGTATGTTGTACTTACCACTTTTCTTTAAAGCGAAAGACTCAACACCCCAAATTACAAAAGAAGGAATTGATGTGAAAGTACGTGTCACGAAACATTAAAAGAAATTCTTGAACATAGCAAGGCGTAATGTTCCGTTACGCATCTTTTGTTTCCAAAAAATAGAATAATACGCGAGTTCTCGCCTCGGGAACACCAACAGAAGTGAGAACGAGTCTATGCGTGTTCTCGGCTCGTTCCTTTACCAGCCTTCTCCTTCTCGTAGCTCGGGAGCTGATTGGCTGGAGTTGGCGCAATTGCAGCCAGTTTGACGTAGCGGATTTCAGTGCCGACTACTATAAGTGCTTATCAGAGCAGTTCTGTTCATTCTTCACGTGTAACACTTTTTATCAACCAAACATAATTTAATCAGTGGATAATTATTCTCCTTACTCTCCGGCCAGACCTATTGTCTGCAGCCTGAAGCCAAATTTATCCTGATATCTGCAAGATCTCTTCTGGTACCAGTAGTCCCAACAGCAATAGTCCGGACCTGGGCTAAAGAGATCCCACTAGTCATGCTGGGGAAATAAGAATAAAAACTTCGCAAAAGAAGTATTGTAGGGTTCCAAGCCAGGTGGAGAATTAGAACTTGGAATTTTTGAAACGGTCTAGAATATTCTTTGAATCTATTCGGTTTCTTAACAAAAGTCTTCTTGAGGGGCGACGTACTCGTCAAAGCACTGGCCGGTAGTCCATGTTACGGTGGGAGAATCTGAATGGCATGAAACTCCACATTTTGACATCGTCGCGCATCTCTGGTTCTTTTAATTGTCTCGAAAGTTCTGGGTGTCCAAGATGTCACTCGAAGTATTGCGCAATCGGCGACCAATCGTTAAACTTTCTGAGTTGTAAATAATTTGCAACGTCACAAAATTGAGTCCAAGGATTTTATAGAATTCTCGGAGTACATAAAATTAAAGGAATTAATGAAACTAAAGAAATTTGTGGAATTAAAGAAATTAATTGAATTAAAGAAAACCATGCACAATTTACATTGAGAAATATGATCACAAGCGAATCTAATGTCCCGCTTCTAAATTGAAGATGAGACTCAGATTTTTCAATAAACTGCACGGAAAAAAATATAGAACTAAATAGTTGTCTAGTTTTGAAACTAATTATTCCTAAAAATTTGTAAAAATAGAAAAGTGTGTCACATAGGACGAACAAATAACAAACGACGGACCGCGCCGATCTTATTGACTGTAGGAGCCACTCTCTCCGTGCTATGGGACTGATTCGGTCCCATGATCGGTAGAAATAGCTACCATCGCTAGTATAGTCTATACTATACAATAGTTATAGTATACTCTCTCGCTCTGAATACTGCAGCCATATGGATAACAAACCCAAAAATAGGGCTTGTTGATCATCACGGTTCTGGAGACGGTTTCGTGTGAGTATGCATAAAAGACGTCACATACGTCAGCTGCTACCTTACCCCAAATGAAGGGATCCAGGAATTCCAGCACAAACTAGACCTTCTGTAGGACTTGATACGTGGCGAGAAAGGGGATCTAATGGTGGCAGGAGACTTCAACGCGAAAGCTATTGAATGGGGTATGCCAAAAATTGATATAAGAGGGAAGCGACTGAAAGAAATGATTGCTAGGCTTTAGTTAATAGTTCTGAATACGGGAAAGACCACTAACTTCAGGCGCCCCGGCTGCAGGCAGTCCATATTGGGCATTACCCTCGCTTCGGAACGCCTGTCCCCCCTTACCCAAAACTGGAAAGTACTGGAAGATTACACTGGCAGTGATCACCAGTATATATACCTCGAAGTGGAAAAGAAAATAAAAGTCGATCCGTATCAACGCAAGCGCGTTGGGTGGAATGTCTTAAAAATGGACGAAGGTCTACTATCCCGAGTGATCACAGAGGAGGCGGATTTCCTCAAATCACTTCTCAGTAGCGCAAAGAATCCACAAGGAGTGGAGAGACTTGTCCAGGAGACGATAAGACTTTTGCATCGAGCCTGTGACGAAGCAATGGCGCGACGAAAGCCACGCGAAAGCCGACAGCTCAACTACTGGTGGAATCAGGAAATCTCGGAACTCAGGGGAAAGTGCCTACAGAGCAGAAGAAAAGTCACCCGATCTGGAAAACGAAACACCGGCGAAGCAGTTAAAAGGAACGCAGAGTTTAAAATCGCGAAAAAGAGCTACGTAAAGCTATCAAGCTGAGTAAAGCCCAGAGCTGGGGAGGACTAATCCAAGAAGTTGATAGCGATCCTTGGAGCTTAGGGTACAGGATAGTGACGCGAAAGCTAGGAGCATTATCTGCGTACACTAACATGGAAGCCAAGGTAATGTAGACCATAGTCGATGGACTCTTCCCAGATCATCCAATTAGGAGAGAGGACAAGGAAGAAAGATTTGACATTGAAGTGCCTAGAAAGGTAGGCAATGGTGGAAAGTGAATGGAAAGGCAACAGGACCAGACAACATACCAGCTGAGGTACTAAAAGTCATAGCCCGGAAGAGCCCACAAGTACTATTAGAGATGTACAACTGCTGTCTAAACGCTGAAATCTTTCACCAAAAATGGAAGATACAGCGATTAGTTCTTATCAGCAAAAACAAGGGAGACCCAAAAACACCTGGTGCGTACAGACCGCTGTGCATGTTAAACACAGCAGGCAAGCTACTCGAAAAAATGTTGAAACCCCGCCTAACGACAGCCATACAGGCAGCTGGAGATCTGTTCTAAAGGCAGTACGGATTTAGAAGAGGATACTCAACAGTACACGCAATCCGAGAGATCGTGAATTCTGTATATCAGGCTCAGCAAGGAAACCACGCTACAAGGAGTATCGTCCTTTTGGCCACGTTGGATGTTAAGAATGCATTCAACTCGGCCAGATGGGACGATATGATAAAAGCACTGGAAGAGTTTCGAGTACCGAGATACCTGCTGCGAATTCTTAAAAGTTATCTAAGTGACAGAGTCCTGATGTATGACACCACGAAAGGACCAAAGAGGAGAAAAGTGACAGCTGGGACTTCCCAGGGATCGGTCCTAGGACCTGATCTCTGGTACATATCGTATGATGGAATCCTACGAATGGACATGCCAGATGGTACATACTTTTCCGGATACGCCGATGACATACTAGCAGTGATAGTTGCACGGGACATCAAGCAAATCCAGTGGAAGCTGAATCAGGTCATGCGCCGAATGACAAGGTGGATGGAAGATCATGGGCTCGACCTAGCTGCGGAGAAAACCGAGTTGGTCCTGATTTCCAGAAAACAGATACCAACCGTGTTACCAAAGCAGGTGGGCTCAATGAATATCCAGACGAAATCCGTTGTGAAACACCTCTGCCTCAGAATGGACACGAAGCTCACATACTGGGAACAAATAAGGCAAGCAGCAGATAAGGCATCAGCGGTAACATCGTCCCGAAGCAGGCTTATGGCAAATGTAACCGGACCAAGACCAAGCAAGAGACGACTTCTGATGTCCATCACACATTCCATCATGCTATATGGATGTGAGATATGGGCTGAAGCGTTGGAGGTTAAAAAATACCGACACCGGATGGCAAGAGTGCAAAAGACAGGTGCGCAACGAATTATCTCGTCCTATCGCACAGTCTCAGAACCAGATACACTGGTCATAGCCGGAGTGATACCAATAGCACTGTTGGCTTTCGAGAGGAAGCGGATTTTTGAAACCTCTACGGAAGTAGAGAAGAAAACCGCCAAAGTTAAAGTCAGAACACTCACGAAGGAACAGTGGCAATACCAGTGGGATAGAAATACCAGAGGAAGATGAACGGCAAAACTTATCCCTGACCTAATGGTATGGATACAAGACAACCATGGAAAGGTAAACTATTACCTGACACAGTTTCTATCGAAGCATGGCTATTTTCGGGCCTACCTCCATACGATAAAAAAGGTGCAGAGTCCGAAGTGTATCTACTGCGAAGCCGATCGCGACGACGCAGAGCACACTTTCTTTGACTGTGGACGCTGGACAGAGTACCGAGAGGGGTTCGAAATAGTAGCAGGACGATTAACACCGGAAACTGTGATAGCAGTAATGGTGCGAAGTGAGGAGGCTTGGAATGCAATAGCCACCTACGTGGAAAAAATTCTGCGGCAGAAGAAAGGAGAAATGGATGTGGCAGAACAACAGCCCTAAAGAAGCGAAACGATAATGCCTAACGATGCGTTAATCCTAGTTGGAACAGGAAGTAAGAAGCTTTTCTTTGTCTAGTTTCTTTTGTTTGTTTTGAAGGACAGAAGACTTTCTCACGGGGTCGAAGGCCGGCGAGCCCAAGAAGAGGCATATGTCTCTTCTGCCGAGGACGACGCGTACTCCTGGAGGGAGAATCAACTGCATGAAAAAGTCCAAGCTGGCAAGAATGATGGCTCCGAGGTACCGCGAAGTGGCCTTATCCCTATGCTCCCGAAGTAATGCGTGAGCGGGTCCAGGAGCATCGGTTGGCAGGTAAGGAGTTAAGGTTTAGTGGGTAGGTGCCGTTTTGGTAAGTCTCACACTCACTCACACTCACTCATTCTCTCGCTCAGCGAGGGGACCCCATTTTGTCGAGCATGGGACTGATTCGTTCCCAAGATGGGAGGCGCGGAGTCACCTAACTATTTTGGAAACAAATGATCTCATACATGGCATATTTGTTTCTAAAAACAGAGATCAAATGATTCCTGCACTCCTAATGGGATATTACAGTTCCATATTCTTTTCCGTGTGTGATCAGCACAATCACTGACGATACTAGTAACAATCGTAAGACCAGTCTAGTTAATAAGGACAAAAAGTGGGGTTGCCCTGGTAATAGTAGGCGAAATCATGATTTGCAAAAAATATTATTGAAAAAAATCTTTGCTTACTAAAAATCTAATTATATTTTTATGTTCAATTTTGATAAATATTCAATATTTTTGGTTAAAAGTCAATTAATTTATTTCCTTAAAAAGTTGTTTCTCTAACTAAAAGTACTCTATTCTAGTTTTCTTTGAAATTTTATCTCTTTTAGCCTAAAATGTATCTGTTTTATTGAAAATTTTTTTTTTACTTGGTAGAAAATATATCTCTTCCATTAAAATTTTATTTCTTCGGTTAAAGATAAGTATTTTTTATTGAAAATTATTTTTTTTATTGAAAATTTTACTATTTGATTTTATGTCGCAAATTGATCCTTTTTCATAAAAATGTAATCTTCTGGGTTGGAGATACATCTGCTTAGTTTGTATGCATTTTGTTTTGTTTTTGTACGCATTTTGTTTATTCATATTTTTATTGAAATTAAAATTTTGTTATGAAAATGTAGCTATTTCACTTTTGTTAGAAAATTGATCTTTTTCAGTTAAAAATTCACTAAATTTACTTAAAAAAACCCGTAGTTTTATAAATCGAAAATTCAATATTCAATATTCAGAATGTTCTTTTTTCATCAAAGATTTATGAGTTTGGTTGAAAATATAACTATTTTGTCAAAAATGATGTTTAAATATTAATAATTTCGATTGAAAATGAAATAATGATATTTTAAATTATTAATTCCTAAATTTATGTCAATTGTATCATACACACAAATTTGACATTCTTAATTATGTGTGTGGATTTGGCAACATTACTTCCATCGAGTTTTTCATATAAGAAATATGTATACTATCTATCTCGAGGCGAAATCTCTTGAAAACAAACATTAGCTTTTTTGATCAATGGAAACTTTTCTTTCTAAATTGCTATTAAAAAATTGCGATTTTCAAGCCGAAATCTTCTAGACTTTTTATTTGTTAATAAAAAGCTTTAAGGTGAACCAATCAGTTATAAATTGCCTTTTTTGCAGTTTTTATAAGGAAAGTGGAGATATTTTCTAATTAAATTGTAAATCTGTCTGATGAAAATGTAAATCCTTTGCTTAAGGATTAAAAAACTTTATTTGACCACTTTAGTTTGACCACTTTTGTTAGAAATCAATTTTTTAAGATTCATAATTTTAATTTAATACTTATCTCTTTAGTTGTAAAGTTGACCTGTATAATTGAAAATTGATAATTTTTAATTTTGCGGATTCCACGATTTGGGTGATCAGTTTGTTCTTTCACGTTTTTAAAAATTCAAATTTATTGGAAATTCGTCTCATTCGTTTAAGCATTAATATTATTTTTAAACAAAACCTCATCTATTTTAGGTTAAATATCAAATACAATTTTTTGAACAAATTGAATTACTCTGTTATGAATTTCAGTATTCTGTTAAAAAGTCATCTTTTATGGTAGCATGTCTTTAAAATTTGTTCATAATAATAAAATTGTGAGAAAATCAAATTCTTTGCCTTATTTGTATGCTCAAACTGTAATCTTAGTTGAATTCAAATATATCTAAGGGTTGATGCTGGCAAAGGCAACTTTAATTCCACATTGTACATTTGTTAATAAAAAATGAATTAAACACTATAATAATCCAGTATATCGTATTACATAATTTTGAAAAAAACAAGTAAATTTAAGAGAAATTCGGAAACTTTGAAACGATTTAAAACTAATTGAAACTTGTAGAGTTTCGCGAAAATTACAGATATTTAGTCAGGTTCAATGAGAAGATTTTAAAAGATTTTCAGAATGGTCATAAAAGCATCTGAAAGAATTTGAGGCAATTTTTTAAAATTTGCAGATTAACAAATTAATTAAAAAAAAATGTTTTTAAACATCTCATACGATTTCTCAAAATTTTGTAAAAGAGGTTAGAAAAAATATAAGAAAAACTTTTTAGTTTGATGAAATCTGGTAAAATTTAGAAGATTATGAGGTAATTCAAAGAAAATTTAGGTGATATTTTAAAATTTTGAGAAAAATACCATTTAGTCAAAAAAAATTTCAGAAATGTAAGACGCTTTAAATAGATTTTTTCAATTTTTTCAATTAATAGACACAATCGAAATCTTTAAATTCGTTACTTAACGAACCAAGTGTGTCTAACCTTTACTACCTCTTTCTAACTAATGACTGCGCGAAGTGACAGGTACGCGTTTCCGATCAGACCGTTTACTTATATTTAGCAACGCGTTTAATCAATTCAGTAATGCATATTAGCAACTAATAAAAGTTACCTATACATGTTACAAAAAGCTGATAGGGACGTTTTACCGAAATAAGCCCTCGAGAAAACACATAGATGAAATTAATCTAACTGCCGTGGTCATATCATGTATCAGGTTCCGCTGTCTAACCTTTACAGTCTTTTCTACTGTACGATGCACGCAACCGTCAGTCAGTAATCAAGCGTAATTATAGTCAGACCCTGTATGTAAGCGACGCTAGAAGTGAGACTGCCTAGGCATAACAGCGTGTTCTGCTGAACGAACGAGGCACTCCCGGCCAGTACTCTACGCGAATATGGTCAGTCAATTCACTTCTAATGTAGCGAGCATTATTTGATTAATAATAAATGCGAGTATAAGTGCATATTTTGACACAAAAATTCTTTTCTTATAGTTGTTCTATGAATTAAACATTCAGCATTTGTTTAAGAACCCGTATTTATAGACAATCACTTTCTTGAAAATAGACATTCCTAAGTAAATACAAACTTTTACAAAATTCCTAAAGATCCAAATCAAACTTAATTTATGGGCGATATAAATCGCATACTTAGTGAAGGTATGATGACAAGTCGGGGTGATACTATTACTTGGCGCGTCCCCAAGTGGCGGATAGGGGAACGCTCGCTGGAAAAAGAGGGTAAGGCGGAAATAAAGTACGCCTCGCGGACCAAACACACCTAGAACCCCAAGTCAAGGCGCGAAAAACCGTGGAGAGGACTAAGTGGCACTAGGGAGTGGCGTCTTGAACGGTGTCTCTAGGATACCAGGCCACGGGGGGCTCTGCGGGGGTGGGCCGTTACTTCCCTAGTTACTCGTGGGAACGTTATTGGACATAAATTACAATAAAACGTTGAAGAACCATTACGAGCGAAGCGCTCTATAGGGAACTCATTAGAAATGTTGGAAAAACTGTCAGGATGAGAGTGTTGTCCAGAAAGGAGAAGGCAAAGGCTAGGAAGAGTACAAGCCAAAGCTGCACTCAGACTGAGGAAGCCGTGGTAGCGGCAGTAACCTGAACCCCACAGAAGGCGGAAAGAAAGAAGAAGCTGGTATCCGGCAATCCTGGGAGTCAGAGGAGGATGCAGAGGCGAACGCGACTCGAGGTAGTTCTTATTAAACCGGCCGAGGAATTTAGCTATGCGGAGGTTCTTAAGGACCTCAAGCGGAAAGTTAGGCCTGATGCGCTTAACGTAAAAGTCAGCGGGGTCAGGCAGACTAGAAGCGGAGATGTCATTGTGGAGCTCAGTCCTGCAACGAAAGGCACAGCTGAGTTTTTAGCAATCATTAGGGATGCAATTGGTGAGAGGTGGGGGGGGGGGGAGTACCGTGCGCGAGCTCGTGCCCCACACCGAGGTTAAAGTCTTGGACCACGATCCAACTACCGTCGCTGAGGAGGTCAAAACAGCCGTAAGAAGCCACTTCAGTAACAGATCGGTGGGAGAGGTCAGCATCACGATAAAGCCCTTCAGGCAATACGGTTATTCGAGCGTGATGAGAATGCCTTTGTTAGAGCCGAAGGAGCTTTAACAGAAGACAAAATTGCAATCAACAACTTACATTTGTTGACTCCTTGACCTTTAATTTTAAAAGGCCACCGCACATATGTGGGGAAAATACAAAGACTGAGTGCTTAGTGCGATACAAATACATTATTGATTGCTAAGTTCGAGATGAATATATATTACCGAGTACTTAGCGCGTGAACCATCAGTCTCGCGCCCTAAGTATCATATAGGGACAAATCTGTGGATGAGCAATTAATAACGAACCTTGAACCATATTTTCAAAATTTGAAATCCTGAATTACTCAGAATTACTCATCAGGCTCTAATTCTGAATTTATAGTCACATTTTCAAAATTTAAGACACCCAATCTATTATTTTTTGGTCGTTTATTAGGATCCTTAGTCAGATTTTCAAAAGGTTTATAAATGTTCACAGGAACAGTTTCTTATTATCAAAACTAGGGTGCTTGTTCAACCTATTGGTTTACCGAAAATTAAAGATAGTCTAAGATTCGGAATCAAAGCAGTATTTAAAATTTTCTTTTTTTAATTTAGATGGTTGATTTCGGGTCAATCACAGACTCAGTTTATTTTTTTTAACTCTTCTGCTATACTCTGCACACACGTTGCACATGTTGGTGCCATACCTTTTAGAGTTATAAACTTGAAGCGAAAGATTGACTGATTATAAACTATGAAAAAGGAAACTTTAGGTAAAAGGTGGACTTCGTTATTTAACCAAAGAATTACTTTCCTCTCTTCAATTTTTAGGACCTTAATTTTAAACCAATTTTCAATTATAAAATTCTCTGAGATAAAACTGTCACTTGTAATGAAATCTATGATTGAGTCCAATATTTCAGTCTCCATATTGATTGAGCAATTTTGAGCATTTTTATACCTCAAATTTCAAATTGTGGGATTCCCTGGAGAGGACTCAGAATTGACGACCACTTTATCGATGTGACCTATGCTTTAATATGTCGGTTTAGATGTTATGTTCCAATTTATCATTTTCTTTAAACCGACATTTCTCTCTCGATTTATTTTCACGATCCTGAAACCTATCTAGCCGTCGAGTTTTATTTGTATTCTTGCTTTTCCTTAGAAAAATTTGCAGACGAAGATAATTAAAATAGACTAATTTTTCAAGCAAAGTCATTGCACTGTTTGCAGATTTGTGATCGAGTTTCTTTTTGAATTTTTTTTCAGAATGTAGAAATAAAAATAAATTTAAAAAAATATTTATTTCGGATTAGTAGAGACCAACAATCAACATGAAATTATTTAATATTTAAATTTTATTTGGTTAAAACCTTTGCTTGTCAAAAATTAATATTACTCTATGAAAATTTATCTTCTTGATTAAAAACTGAACTATTTTGTCGAAAATCGACCTGTTTGGTTGAAAATTTATTTTTTATGTTAAAAATTCCTCTCCTTATTAGAAAACTAATATTATTGATACGAAATTTCAGTATTAGGTTGTATAATAATGCATTTCTTAAACATTCATCTATTTTGTAAAAAAATAATATTCTTGTGAGAAAATCAACATGTTTTGTTATATATTCGTATTGTTTTGATAACAAAATTAGCCTTTTCCTCTGAACATTTAACTATTTCAGTTTTTCTTGAAAGAGTATCTATTTTGTTTCATAGTCCACTACTTGATTAAAAAATTACTTATTTTATTTAAGTTTAAGTTTAAGTTTCCATAATCCTTTTATTTATTACGAAATTTGTCGCATTTCAAAAAGCATCAACTTATTACTTATCACAGAGAGCGGACAAACCCAGTCGAAAGTTGGGCATCGGGACTAGGTTTGTCTCCCTCCAAGTTGAGAACCTCCGCATGTGAGGAAGTGGTGAAGGAGCACACGTATACCAGGCGCAGACGACGGACGCACTCGAACTGCGCCCAAGGGTCAGCGTGTTCGCACTAGAAAATGCATTGCAGTGCGTTTGAGACGTCTCACAGACGTGCCGTCCGTGCACGAAACCCATACAGCCAACCAATCGCACACAACTTGTCGTCCTGCTTCCGCCTGAGCTCTGACGCAAACAAAGTACGTCGCGAGCTACAACAGCTGGCAGCACCCTTGAGCAAGTACCACGACGGACCACAGCATTAGGCCAGGTCGCAAGCGATTGGTTAGCTTTATGGGTTCGTGTCGGACGGCACGTACATGAGACGTCTCCAGCGCACTGCAACGGATTTTCTTGTGCGACCACCTTCACCCACCCTCCCAAACTGAAACCTGAACTGCGCCAGAAAAAAGGTGTAAAATTAGGTAATTTTTAGATAGCGTAATTTGTGCTAGAGGTATCATCAGGTACTCCTCCCATCAAAATAGTACAATTGGCAAGAAGTCTTGATATACTCCTCCCATGAAAAAGGACGTGTGATTTAAACACAGAAATGAGTTTTGTTTCTTAACTATGTGCTGACTAGAATGTGAAAGTTAAATATATTTTTTATATTTCTTCATGAAAAATATAATTATTAACATTATTTCAAAATGTGCGAAAAGGAGAGAATCGTCGAATTTTCAGGTAAATATTCTGTTGATAATTTAACATTATGTCCAAGTGGGAAAAGCAAAAAATGTGTTCTTTGGAAAAAGGCTCAATTAGAATTGAGATCCTTTCGAACCCCAAGTGTGGGGACAGACTGGCATAACTCTTAATACTCGAATAGAGGAACACAAAAGCGATTGTGGCTTAGAACGCTGTTATGAGAGTGTTAATAATGTTTTTGATGATAAATGTTCTTATATTGTAATTTGATCATATTAATATTGCCTTCTCATTTTTCTTTCCTATTTTTTATTTTTGGCTGCAATTTTTATTAGATTTTTTTTTCAGATTACAATTGAAGCGATTTCCCGTTTTTTCGTTGTGGTCCAAATTTGATCGTTGGATTCTTGTTTTTTGCAGGATTTTTAATTTGGATTTAAATCTAATTTTAATTTCTTCAATTTTAATCAGGTTTTCAACAACAATAATTTAAAAATTATATGACAACCATAACAGCCTACATCAGCTGCAAAAGAAGTGAATTTCTAAAAATCTAGCTCGGTCGCTTCCGTTTGTTTTCTTTTTAATGTGAATGAGAAACTTTGTTTAAAACCCTTGGAATAAATAATGCTTTGATATAACTGTATATGCTTATTTATTAATGCAAATAGTAAAAAAAAATTAAGCATAACTTACAGCAAATAATATTGAAACAGTAAAATCAAGTATTTACACTAAGTGACTGAAACCTCTATTGTTAGCTGCCACCTCCGCTGTTAATATGTTGCCGTTCTCAATCATTACATAAATCTGGTTTTTATTTGGAAAATTGCAATGCATACCAAGGCACGACATGGAACAAAGAGTTGGTCGTTTATAACTGTTGAATATTGAAGCGAATCGAGAATAACTTTCATGTTCGAACAGAATTTCAGCTATAAATGGAATAACTCTGGTGTCACCGTCTGGATATTCTCCATTGGCGCTGAATTTACCATTCATTATTCCTTCAAAATGTCTTCCCGATCTATCTCGTATGAAAACCATCTGATCCAAAGCTGTCCCCTTTGGTGCCGATTTTAGAGATATCATCCACGGGGGTAATTTGGTTTTAGCAATTTCTACGAATCTTCCCGAAATTATTTCTAGGTTCGTGAATTTTATATGTACTGTCCCATTGGAATATTCTGGATTTGCACGTGATTCTGCAAAAAAAATGTAAATTAGCAAATATAAAAAAAAGAATATGGTGGATTAAAGAAGGCTCTTTCTGAAAGTAGTTTCCACTAGGCTAACTCAATCCATTTTTTAAAGATTTTTTCAAGTGTTTAATCGGAATTTTCTTTCTTTTCATGAGAAAATGAATGACTTTGACACATATAAAAATTACGTATGTAGAGGTAAAATATTGTAAAATTAGGCGAAAAATAAAAATTAGATTCAAATTGCGCACAAGTATAAGTTAATAATTTTAAACGCAACTTCCAAATTACAAAAATTAATTTTAGAGCGTTTAAAAATTTTACAATATTTTCTTAACTATCTTTAATGTTCAATTAAAAAAATTACCAAATCGGAAGCTTTTTTGAATTTAATTATGATAAAGGGCATATATTTGTAACATTTATTATAAAAATTATTTATATTATTTAGTATACTTGCCTTTGAAGTAAGCGAATCCCATGATCGTGAGATATTGAAGAACAGAAATAATTTTCATTCTTTGGTGTATCAGGAAAACTGCAGAGCCCTAGAATATCGTTTTTCAAATTTTATTTTGAATAATTTCTGTTTTCAATAAGAATAAAAAAAATTAGAAACTATCTCAATTACAGTTGGCGATTAGAACGAAATTCAAAAAGTTTAAACTTTTTCAGAACTTGAAAAAAGCAAACTTTTTTATGATTTTTAGAAATTTTTGTCAAATATTCTGGTACAAAAAAATACTTGCAAATTATCTAATAATATTTTTAGTTTCGATCAAAATTAAAAAAGTTATATGCTTTTACAAATTTTGCAATTTTCAAAACAAAAGTTTACACAAATTTCTGTTAGACATAAGATATATGTATTTTGAAACAATTCATGGAATTCAAAAATATAATGAATTTAAGGAATTCAGCGAAATTCATGAAATCCAAGAAATTCCTAGAATTCGTGGAATTTAACGATTTAATAGAATTAAAGGAATTCCTGGAGTTTAAGAAGTTCATGGAAATTGTGGATTCCCAGAAATTGAATAATTTCGTGGAATTCATGGAATTCGAGGATTTCATAAAATTCAAGAAATTTATGGCATTCAAGGAGTTCAACAGATCGTAGGAGTTCATGAAATTAAAGGAATTCATGGTGGCCTAGAAATTCTTGAAATTTAAGGAATTCATGGAATTCAAGCAGCTTATAGAATTCAAGAATGTATGGAACTTAATAATGTAGGAATTCAAGGAATTCATGCATTTCAAGAAGCTCATGAAATTCAAGAAAGTATGGAATTCAAGGAATTTATGGAATTCAAGAATGTATGGAATTCAAGGAATTCATGCAGTTTAAGGAGCTCATGGAATTCATGGAATTAAATAAGTTCATGGAATTAATAGAATTCAAGGAATTCAAGATATTCATGGGATTCAAGTAGTTCATGGAATTTAAGAATGTACGGAATTCCAGGATTTCATGGAAATAAATGAGGTCACAGAATTCGAAGAATTCTGAAAAATCATAGAATTAAAGGGATTAAATATATTAATGGAATTCAAGTAGTTCAAGAAATTCAAGAATGTATGGAATTCAAGTAATTTATGGAATTCTTGGAATTTATGCAATTAGTTCATGGAATTCAAGAATGTACGAAATTCATGGAATTTACATATTTCATGGAATTCATGGAATTTAAGATTTTCGTGGAATTAAAGGAATTCAAGCAATTAATGAAATTTAAGAATGTATGGAATTCAAGGAATTTAAAATATTCATAAAATTCAAGCAGTTCATAGAATTCAAGAATGAATGGAATTCAAAGAATTCGTGAAATTCATGTAACTCATGGAATTCACAGATTTGAAGGAGTTCAAGATATTTATGGATTTTAAGGAATTCATGGAGTTGAAGAGATTCGTGAAATTCATGGATTCATTGGAATTAAAATAATTCATGGAATACAAAGAATTTATGGAATTCAAGTAATTCAAGGAATTCATGGAATCCGTGGAATTTATAGAATTCAAGGAAATCATGAAATTCAGAGAGCTCAAGCAATTCAAGATATTCATAGATTTTAAGGTATTCATGGAATTTAAGGTATTCCTGGAATTTAAGGTGTTCATGGAATTAATAGATTCATAGAAATTAAAGGAATGCTAGTAGTTTATCGAATTCAATTAATTCAAAGAATTCAACAATGTATGGAATTCCAGGAATTCATGAAGTTCATGGAAATCAAGGAATTTATAGAGTTCAAGAAGTTCATGGAATTCCAGGAATTCGCAGAATCGAAGGACTTTATGAAATTCAAAGAGGTGTAGGTGTATGCACGGAATTTTAGGGGCCCGAAATTCATCGATTTTTAGGAATTAAAGGAATTAATACAATTCATGTAATTCACGGAATTCAAGCATGTATGGAATTCAAGAAATGTATAGAATTAAAGGAATTCAGGCAATCAAAAGAGTTCATAGGATTTGAAAACTGCGTGGGCGAGCTGTTCTAGAAATTTCTAAAACAGTGGTCCTTACATCGGAAGTCGAGTGAATTTTCTAGTTTTTAGGATTTCATTTTTTCAAATGGTTTTATTATATCGAAATCTAATGTATTAAAATATTAGTTAATAATGCACATAATTATATTATATAAAGAATAATCAAGATCCAACAACGTGAAAATCGAATGAATTGAATAAAGAATCATCACAAACAGTTTTGTTTTACTCTAAATTCGTAGATTTCAAGGCATTCCGGTAATAAAAATAATATCATAGCTGCGATCAAACAATAGAACAACAATATACAATAATGAAAGATAAATAATATAGATAAGCAAAGCTCAATATCAATCATAGGAAAACATAGCTTGGCACCAAAATAAGTGCACTGAAAAAACGATATTCTAAATTTAAGAATATTCCACTAAGTTGAAGAATATTTGCAACTTAGATAAGCGCCACGCATGCATTCTTAATTCAAGATGGAGGTCCTTTTACTGCTGTAAAAGTACGTGGCACGAAATATTAAAAGAAATTTTTGAACGTAGCAAAGCGCATCTTCCTTTACGCATTTCTTCTTCCCAAATAGTATTCTCATTTTACGAATATTTTCTCTCTTTAGTTAGAATATGCCTGTGAGAATATGACGCTCTTAATATTAGAATATTTTTAATACGGTATAATGAACATTGTCGACCATCACTCAATAAAAGAAAGGAAACCAACAATAAACTAAAGGGTTGGAAAATTCTTCAAAATAATTACTTTAATTCAAGAGCTTAACTTCGAACTTAACATTGACTCTAGTAGTAGGCTCAGTCATTGAACAACGCACAGTGACGCAATAAAACAGCTCCATAAGAGCAAAATTTCGTCAGCAAAAAAAAAAATACTCGCTGCAAAAGGATGGCCACGTGTTGGTCAATTCTCTTCGGCTTATTTTTATTTAAACATTGAGTCTTACCGTACAATTCGCAGCGTAAAAAATAGAATAATTCGCGACTTTTCGTCTTGGGAACACCAACAGAAGTGAGAACGTGGCTCAGCGTGCTCTCGGCTTGTTCCTCTACTCGCCTTCTTCTTCTCGCAGCTCCGGCGCTGATTGGCTGGAGTTGGCACGTCGACAGGCAGTGTGACGTAACGGACTTCAGTGCCGACTACTATGGATGCTACTATCAGAGCAGTTCTTTTCATTCTTCACATGTAACCCTTTTTATCAACCAACCATAATTTAATCGTTGGATAATTATTCTCCTTACTCTCCGGCAATACCTATTGTCTGCAACCTGGAGACAAATTAATCCTGACATCTGCAAGATCTCTTCTGGTACCAGTAGTCCCAACAGCAATAGTCCAGGCCTGGGCTCAAGAGATCCCACTAGTAATGCTGGGGAAATAAGAATAAAAACTTCTCAAAAGAAGTATTGTAGAGTGCCACGAATTCAAACTTGTAATTTTTGAGACGGTCTAAAATATTCCTCGAATCTATTCGGCATCTTAACAAAAGTCTTCTTGAGGGGCGATGTACTGACCAAAGCGCTGGTTGGTCGTCCATATTACGGCGGGAGAACCTGAATGGCCTGAAACTCCACATTTTGCCCTCGACGTGCATCTCTGGTTCTTTTAATTATCTCGATAGACTTGGGTGTCCAAGATGTCCCTCGAACTATCGCGCTCTCGGCGACCAATCGTCGGTTACATAACGAACAAACAAAACAAAGCGAAATCAGTCCTTAAATATACAATTTTCTTATAATGACAGTCGCTAGTCATGAAGTACCGTACAGTTTCCAATGCATCCTTATAAAAACCCTCGACCTTTAATTAGAAAAACTTAAATGCAAATAAATTGAAACTTTGTGAGTTGTAAAAAATGTGCAGCGTCACATAATTGAATCCAAGGAATTTATAGAATTCGAGGATGGAATTTAAGGAATTTATGAAACTAAAGAAATTTATGGAATTGAAGGAATTTATTGAATTAAAGAAAGTACCCCGCACAATTTACTACAAGCGAATTTAATGTCATGTTTGCAACTTGAAGATGAGGTGCAGATTTTTCAATAAACCGTGATCACCACAATCACTGACAATACAAGAAACACTGGTAAGACCAGTCCAACTATTTAGGGAAAAAATGGCGCTGTCCAGGTAATAGTAGGCGAAATCATGGGGCTGCCCTGGCAATGTAAATACTGTTCGATATATTAAAGGTGAAAGACAGTTTAGTAAATAAATACAAGACTGTGGATCAGTCCCATTATCAAAGGAAAAGCCAGTAGAGCTACTAAAGGCAATGTAGTGAGACTGCACTGGCAATGTAAAGATTTTTCATAATAATCAAGGGAAAAGACATTATGGACATTCCATCACATAGATGGAATGTCTTGGATTAAAATTTAAGATATTTAAATAAGATTAAAATTAAATTTAAAACCTTTCTTAACGTACAACAATCAAGTTAACGTGAAGAATTCCTGAAAATAAAATCAAGAATCTAACGACCAAATTTGGATAACCACCACAAAATATGCCCATTGCAATCTGAAAAAACCTCTTACTCATTTTCTTTCCCCTTAACAAGGAAAGAAAAATATTTATTTTTCCATTTGGACAAAAATAAAAAAGAGGAAAGAATAATTAGAAGGCAGCCAACGATTTGGTTTAGGATCCGTGTTATCTGTTTGATTCGCAAAAAATGTTATTAAAAATAAGCAAATCTACAAATTTTTTGTGCGCATTTTGTTGATTTATATTTTAATTGAAATTGAAATTTCGTTACTAAAATGTAGCTGTTTTATTTTTTCTAGAAAATTGATCTTTTTCAGTTGAAAGTTCGCTAATTTTACTAAAAACCCGTCTTTTTTTAAATCGAAAACTCAATTCATTGGGTAGAAAGTGCATACTAATTTTTTTCATTTATTTTTATTTTTTTAATCAAAATATTTTTACCGATTTATCAACTATTATATTCAGAATGTTTTTTTTCATCAAAAATTCATGAGTTTGGTTAAAATGTAACTATTTTGTCAAAAATGATGTTTAGATATTAATAATTTCGATTGAGAATGTAATAATGATATTTTAAATTAATAATTCTTAAATTATTTCCTTCGAGTTATTCAAATTACTCAATCAGCATTAAGAAAAAAAGTGTCAACAATGCTTTTGAAATTTTTGTGACGCACTTTATTACTACAAAATATATGCAATATTTACATTATTTATCTCGAGGTCTCTTGATAACAAAAAATAGATCTTCCGATCAATGGAAACTCTTCGTTCTAAGTTGCTGTTGAAAAATTGTCTAAGGATTTAACAACTTTCTTAGACAACTTTGGTTGAACCACTTTTTTTCAGAAATCATTTTTTTTAATAATCATAATTTAAAGTTAAAATTTATCTTATTGGTTGAAAGTTGTACTGTATCATTGAAAATTGATCATTTTTAATTTTGAAGGTTTAACGATATGGTTGATCAGTTTGTTCTTTCATGGTTTGAAAAATTTAAATTCATTGAAAATTCGTCTTTTTTGTTTTGGTACTAATTTTATTTTTAAATGAAATTTGATCTATTTTAGGTTGAATATCAACTAAACTTTTTTTGATGAAAATATAATAACTTTGTTATTAATTCCAGTATTCTCTTAAAAAGTCACCTCTTATGGTAGCAAAACCTTTTTTTAAATAAATAAATTAAAAAAATTTAATTTTCGTACCTGGAATATTGTTTTATTTAGTTTATAAATAATAATATGGTTAAGATATTACAAGATTAAAATAAAAAAAAAAATCAAAGGATTGTTGGGTAGAAGTTCATTATTATAAATTAAAAAGATTTGAATCATATTGTTGGTACAAAAATAATGTTTTTATAAACTGTACTATTGGGTTTGAAATGCCACAGAACATCTTTAAATAATTCCTAAAATTTTTTAAAAGTTTTGAAAGATTTTGAAGCAAAATTTAATTAATTTTACATATCGTATTACATAATTTTGATAAAAATGAGAATATTTAAGAGATATTTAGAAGCTTTGAAACGATTCAAAACTAATCAAAACTTGTAGAGTTTCCCGAAAATGAAAGACATTTTGTTAGGTTCCATGAGAAGATTTTATAGGATTTCCAGAATTGACAAAGCAGAATCAGAAAGGTCGTAAGGCAATTTTTTAAATTTTGCAGAATGAATATAAAATTTTTTATATATTTTTTATTTGATAAATTCTGGTAAAATTTAGTAGATTTTGAGGTAATTTTAAAAAATTTTAAGCAAAATTCAAGTTAGTTAAAAATATTTTCAGAAATTAAAGACGCTTTAAATAGATTAGAAATATTTAAAAATGAGGGACATTTCGAAAATTTATCAAATATTTCTTAGTTCTTTCCCAATATCAAAAAGTCCTAAATATATTTTAAAATACTCGAATTTTTCATACTATTTTGTGAAATTCTCAAAAATAAAAAAATGTCTTAAATGTCTTAAATGTTTTAAATACATTGAGGAATTTCTGAAAACGGAAAGGATTTTTAATTAATTTTAGTCAATTTTCAAAGATTTCAAATAGTTTTAAAAAGTTGAAGATATTTCAAAAATGTTCTAAGGACTTCAAGGATTTTCAAGAAATATCACCGGATTTCTAAGAATTCAAGTGATTTTGAAGAATTACTAGGGACTTAACAGGATTTTTATAAGATTTGCAGGCTTCAGGTTTTATGGTCAGGTACAAGAAATAGTTTGCTATCTGGTTGAAGAGATCTAGATGCTATTTTAAATTGAATTTTTTGCAATAATTTCGGGCAGTTCATGAGGTTATTAAGAATCTTATACAGAAATATTTGTCCAGCTTGAAATCTTCCAGATTTCACAAGATACTAACAGTGTTACCCAAGAGGGATAAGATCCCAGAGAATACCGATGCTTGATCATTGAAACTGGAACAGTTTAAAACTATAACAAGCTGAATGCAATTATGCGATATATAGTCAGACACACTGTAACCGAAAGTGTGTGACTAGATGTATCATCTATGGCTAAGTTACTATAAAATAATCGTACTCCTGAAAGGTGAAGGGTAGAGATATGCGATTGCCGTTCGCCGCCATAGCGAGGCTCGCGAGTATCAAATAACTATAGAGTTAATACAGATAGAGGCGACAAGACATAGGTCGCTCTGTAAGCGGCACCGTCCGTCTCAACTTCTCTGAGAGAGAAAGAGACAGAGCGCCACAGTTTCTCTTGGAGAGTGGGGAGTGGCATAAGAGTGGGGTGACTAGTCGGGTCTTTCTGATTCTCTTTCTCTGTCTACGCGCGGACGGGTCCCAAGTTGGCTTGTCGCCTCTATCTGTATTCTCTCTATGCAAATAATACGTAGTCGAACAAAAAGAAGATGCACTGAAAAAAATTTGGGAAAGCAGCTGTCTTCTTAGTGGCAACGCAGCGCCACCACGGCGGTTGGTGCAACGGTCAGACCATATTTAAGTAAGCTATAGTACCAAACGCGCGAGCAGATCCTTTCCCGTGTGTTGGGAACGCAGCAGTCCCACAAAAGA
>JAAAKG020136541.1:0-13167 GCA_010014905.2 Druon quercuslanigerum
AAAATTAATAATTTCGCCTAAAAGTTTAATCAATCTAGTTTAAGAATCATCATTTTAGTTAAAAATTCTTTACTGTTTGTAAAGTGTAATTAAAACAGAAATTTGTTAGGTTGAATTTTTTTTTCAAACTTAGAATTTAGGTATATAATTTTATGTGGAAATTTTTGTATTTTTTTTTAATTCATCTTTTTGGTAGCAGTTCATTTTTTTCCTCGCATTTTTTTAAACTAAAACGTTATCTATTTTTTGTCAACTTATCTCTTTCAGTTCAAAATTCAAAAATTTGTTTGCAAAATTGCTCTTTTTTTAGTTAAAAAATCAACTATTTAGTTGAAAATTCATAAATTTTTTTAAAGAAAAAAAGTTTGGTAGAGAGTTATTATATTAATTATACTCATCTATCTTGTTAAGAATGAATTATTTTTACTTGAAAAATTGCGTTAACCCCTGAAATGTTTAATTTGTTATTATTATTATTATTATCAATAGAAATAGCATAGAAAAATATTTATAAGTTTTATATGTTAATTCAAATATTTAAAATATATCTTTTAAATTGCAATCGAGTTAATAAAACTAATTAAGGTTGTGGTTTGAAACATATTTTACGTTCTTTTTCAAAATTTTATAAAATAATTTCAAGTAGAAAAAATAGGTTTTTTATTTTTAACATTTTAGTGAGTTGGATGGCAGAAAATGTGGGGTTTTCAGTGATTTTCTGAATTGAAAGTGGCCCTTTTTTGTTAAAAATTTTTATTGAATGGGAAGGGGTAATATTTTGGACATTTTTCCTTATTTTTCATGACTGAATAGGAACTTTTTTATTTTTAGCATTCTTATATTTCAAATTTTCCAAAACAAATTTTGGTATTTAATTTTATTTCAGATTGATTTGAAAAGAAGGAAATTATTGTTTTTAATAGTTTATTGATTAGAAAAAAGAAATTTTTTTATTTTTAACGTTTACCTGATTTGGAAAAGGAAATTTTTTTATTTTTGATACATTATTTTTCGATTTTATTTTCAATATTTTTCCTGGCAAAAAATAGGGTCATTTTTATTTGTAACGTTCAATGTCATTCTAAGGAAGCAAATTATGATTTTCAATCTTTCTCAACAGAAAGTGGCACTTATTTTGCTTTTAAGATTTTTATATTTATTCTTATTTTTTAGTTAATAATTTTATTTTTATTAAATTTTTTTTATTATTTTTATTAAAAATTCAATTAAAACTGATTAAAGTCCATAAATTTACAAGTAAAAATAATTCATTATCAACTATCTAGATACATTTTTAATCAAAAAATTTGATTTTCGACCCAAAAAATTAATTTTCTACCCAAAAAGACAATTCTTCCAAAAAATTCATGAATTTTCGACCAAATAGTTAATTTCTCAACTAAAAAAGAGCAATTCTTTGAGTACTTGAATTTCCAACCAAAAAGATGAATTAAAAAAATACATTAATTTCCACCAAAAATTATGTATCTAAATTCACAGTTCAGAAAAAAAAAACAATTTTCAACCTAACAATTTTTAAATAGATAATTAGATTAATAGATTAATTACATTTTCAACCGAAATAAATGATTTTCAACTGAAATTATAAATTCCCTTGAAACAGGGTATCTACCCTGCCTGGAAAACCTGGTATAGTCAGGAATTTTTTTTATCAGGCAATTTTTTTGAGAGCGTGCTTATTTTTTTAAGTTGCAATGTATAATTAAAAACTGATTGCTTACTTGTAAAATTGGATTTATATTACTAAAAATTGCGTTTTCTATATTTGAAATCAACTTTTTTAATTGAAAATTTAATTTTTTGTTCGTGATGCTATATTTTTTAGTGGAAAATTCATCTTTTTAGGTTTATATTAATCTTCCTTGTCAAGACTTATTAATTCCAATTGAAATTTAATCATTTCGGTTAAATATTTACTTATTCTAGTTGAATATTCATCATTTTAGTTAAAAATTCTTTACTGTTTGTGAAGTTTAACTAAAACAGAAATTTTTGTTCAAAACTGAGAATTACAATATATAATTTTTTTTTTGAAATTAATGTATTTTTTTGCATTCACCTTTTTGGTAGCAATTAATATTTTTCGTTAAATACTCAAATATTCCAGTTCAAGATCCATCCATTCCTTCATTTTTTTCCTAGAAATGTTTTTTTTCTAACTAAAACTTTCTCTATTATTTTTGTCAACTTATCTTTTTCACTTCAAAATTCAAGAATTTGTTTGCAAAATTATTCTTTTTTTAGTTGAAAAATTAACTATGTGCTTGAAAATTCATTAATTTTGTTGAAGAAAAAATATTTGGTAGAAAATTAAGTTTTTGGGTTGAAAATTCAACTTTTTGATTAAAAACTCATCTATCTCGTTGAGAATGCAATATTTTTACTTGAAAACTTACGTTTACCGCTGAAATGTTTAATTTGTTATTATTAATATCATTATTAATATCAATAGAAATAGCAGAGAAAAATATTTATAAGTTTTATAAGTTAATTCAAATATTTAAAATATATTTTTTAAATTGCAATCGAGTTAATAAAACTAATGTTATTCATAGCGAAGCCAACGCCACAAATTTGTGAGCAATTTTAAAAATTGGACCTTTCTTAAGGTGGTTTTCTGAAACATATTTTACGTTTGGATAAAACTTCGCAATTTCACTAATTGAAAAATGTTCCTTCAAAATGTTTCACGTTATTTTTTAAACTTTTAGGAAATAATTTCGACTAGAAAAAACAAGTTTATTATTTTTTAAATTTTAGTGAGTTGAATGGCAGCAAATTTGTGGTTTTCAACTTTTTTTCTAAATGGGAAATGGCCCTTTTTTGTTAAAAATTTCTATTGAATGAGAAGGGATATAATTTTGGACATTTTGGTTTCTTTTTGACTGAGAAGCAACCATTTTTATTTTTAGCATTCTTATATTTCTAATATCCACAAAATTTCAAAACAAAGTTTGGTATTTCATTTTGTTTCAGATTGCTTCGGAAAGAAGGAAATTATTGTTCTTAATAGTTTATTGAATGTTTTATTTTTAATGTTTATCTGATTTGGAAAAGAGAAATTTTTTATTTTTAATACATTAATATACGATTTTATTTTCCATATTTTTCCTAAATAAAAATAAGGTCATTTTTATTTATAACATTCAATGACATTCTAAGGAAGTAAATTATAATTTTCGAGTCTTTCTCAACAGAAAGAGGCACTTATTTTGCTCTTAAAATTTTTATTCATTTTATATTTATTCTTATTTTTTAGTTATTAATATTATTTAGAAATTAAAAGACGGCAATTTTTTTCTTACGATGTTTCTTGATTGGGCGGGTGGCAAATTTTTATTTTCAATATTGTACTGTATCGGAAGAGGGGCATGTTTACTGTTTCTTTTAAATATATTTTTTTAAATGATTCTTTTTGAATTTACATAACTACCTAATTATTGCTTAAACAGATGCACCCCGCCGAAGACGCCCTATGTTGATTATTTGCTGCCAAATTGTATCAGAATGAAGTGCAGTTTAGTATTCCTAGCCGTCCTGGCTCTGGGAGCAGCGGTTCCCTATCCATCACAACAGCAAACTGGTAAGCTATTTTATTTTCCCAAAACCAATCAGCATTTCATCAAGTTTTCTGATGAAAATCGTCCCATTAATTGAAATTATCGATGGTCCCTTCAGTATTTTCTTATGGTTCTATTTTCTTGAAGTTAATAGCAAGAAATTATTTAGAAAATTGTTGTTACCATCAAGAGCCTTATTCAAAATTCCGTTTTAAATTCGTAAAGTATTTGAAAGAAGCTTAAGTTACTTATATAATTTTCTACTTTTAGCTGACCAAACCCTCTTGAGGAAAAATCTGATAATCATTCAACTTTTGGAAAACATCGCTGGAGAAATACCAAATACTCAGCTCTTGAGTATCGGTCAAACCTATGACATCGAATCGCATCTTCGCGACTACGATAACCCCAGCCTGGTGAAACTTGCCGCCGTTGCTGTCAAAACCGGAAATGTCCAGCCCAAGCGAACTGCATTTTCTGTCACAGTCAGCGGACTTCGCCAGGAAATTGCTATCCTTACCAGAATCTTACTTGGCGCTAAGGACTGGGAAACTTTCATGAACACTGCTGCCTGGGCTCGAGTCCACTTGAACGAATATCAATTCGCCGTGGTTAGTAAATTTTTATTTATAAGAGAATCATGATTACGGTCGCACTAAGAAAACTTCCTCAGGTTTGATTAAAACTCTATTTTTTTCTGTACAAAAGGCTCTGGTATCTGCCGTCCTTCAACGTGCGGACACCCAAGGCATCATTCTCCCACCTATTTATGAAATCATACCAGAAAGCTTCTTCGATGCTAGAGTGATTCAACAAGTAAGGGATATTAAGCAAACAGGAACCAGAAATCTGCTCGGAAATAAGGACGTCATAATCCCAATTAACTTCACCTCTTACTTGCAAGCTGGTGAACACAAAATTGCCTATTTCACTGAGGATATTGGCCTTAACTCCTGGTACACGTGGATGGAAGAAGCTGGATCAATGATGCTTGAACTCGTAAGTTTCTCATTCGATTATGATGACATTCTAAATTTTGTACCAAGGCGAATCATAAAGTTGGTTTACAAATGCCTTATCCTTTATGTCATACTTTTTCTTGTTTTCTAGGACGCACTCCAACAACTACCAGGATCTGGAAATGAAAGAAGAATCGGTCATGGAGCTCAATGGATCTACCTTCAGCAGCAACTTCTGGCTCGCTATAACCTGGAACGTCTTGGAAACGGCCTTGGACCCATCCCAGAATTGAACCTGAAACTATTCGACATTCCTTTGAGAACTCACCTCAGCTACATGAATGGTCTGGAAATGCCTGGTCGCCCTGAAGGTCCCATTGACGTTACTGCCAAGCATCCAGAATTGTCCAAATTGGTCCGTAAATTGGAGAAGAGAATTATTGACGCCATTGAATCTGGATACATTGTTACGCCCAAACTTTCCTTGTTGTCTTTATACCAGCCCCAAGGTTTTAACTTGCTTGGTAACTTGATCGAGGGATCCGGCAGAAGTGTCAACCCCAGATACTACGGTAGCCTTGTCCGAGCATTTAAAGTACTTCTTGGCGGAACTCCTGAATACAGCAACATCTGGGAATACACTCCATCTGCTTTGGAACTTAGCAGCGTCGCTGCTCGTGACCCAGCGCTATACGCTCTCTTGAAACGCATCAACAAACTTGTCCTGAAATACCAAGAATCTCTCCCAGCCTACCAATACAATGACATCGCTCTCCCAGGTGTTCGGATCCAGAAAATTGATTGCACCCAGTTGGTTACCTATTTCCAAGACTACACTGTGAATCTTGAAAATGTCGGAGCTGCTAGTTTTAACGAGAAAATGCAATATCAACAACAGCAGCATCAACAGCAACAAGGAAAAATTAATATCAAGGGTCTGCTGAAGAGACTTGACCATAAGCCATACGATATTCAGATCGTCGTTCAGAGTCAGAAGTCCATCCCTAACGCAGTTGTACGTGTATACCTTGGACCCAAATTCGACCATAAAGGACTCCCAATTGACCTCAACACCAGAAGAATGGAATTTGTTGAGTTAGACCAATGGGTCGTTGACCGTAAGTTGTGTTTTTCATTACCAACCTATTATCAATATTCTTGTTCGTATAGTTGCATTATTCCTAATTTATATATTTTTGTCAACTTGAATCTCTGTTCTTTAGTCATTCCTGGACAGAATGTCATCACCAGAAACTCTCGGCTTTCATCCATCCAGAGCATGGACCATCCATCTGTCGACCAAATCCTAGCTAACGTTGAACGAGCAATGCAATCACAGAACCCGTTCTTTGTCACGCAGGTATTGTATTTGAAAAGTCTAAATAAATTCGAAAGAGTAATTTTTAATATTTTGATTTTATTTTGAATTCATTTGCAAAATTTTCTTTCAGCCACAGCAACTCTTCAGTTTCCCAGCAAGGTTATCCATCCCTAAGGGTACATACAGTGGATTCCCTCTACAACTCTTGGTTGTCATCTCTGCTGGACAACAGTCTCTTCGCTACGGACCAGTCATTCCAGAAGATGTGAACTCGTTCCACAGCAACCAATATCAAGCTGTTGCTGCTAGTCAATACGAACAGATGATCGACCAGTTAGCCAAGGGTGATGGATTTGTCAGCTTTGATGTTGTTCCTGAAGTAGAAGAAATGAGCGCTCCAATCAATGAAGGTAATTTATTAGTTTATCAAGCATAGAATTCAGTTTTTCTTAGTAAAATGTAGAATTGAAGTTTGAATAATAGCGTTCTGTTTGTTACCAAAAAGTTTTTTAACAAAAATACAGTAGTTAAAGAGGGCCCTGCTATTACAAAGTGATCACCTGCAAGTTGATAATAATTGAGATACAGTCTATTAATAATTTACTTTTTTCCTCTAGGTAAATGGAGGTGGAACGACCTCTACAACAAATACCAGGGCTACTACTCCCAGCCTCAGTGGCTTCATCTTCAACAACCGACCAATGTTGGGCAAGGTGTGGAACAGGGCTTAGGAGTTGGTGGAGGCTTCGGAAATGGACTTAGTGGAACAGGAATGGTTGGTGGACGTGGAATTGGTCCAGAAATGGTTGCAGGAGTTCGCGGATCAGGATTAGGTGGCTTAGGCGGAGTTCACCCACAATGGAATGGTGGAGCACATGGAGGAACTGAATCGCCCGATTTTAACGGCGGATTTGGTCAAATTTTGCCAGGTGAAGTACAACTAATACCAGGAGGACAAGGAGGAGTTGGCAGCGGATCTTCTGGTGGATACGGTGGAAGTGGAAGTGGAGGTGTTTCCTCCGCGGACCGAAAGAGTGCCACCATCGTCCAACAGTATTACAACAAACTCCCTATTTCTCAAGTAATTGGTGGTGCAATCTCTCTCGATGGAAAGCCCTTGGGATGGCCTTTAGATAGACCTTTAGGGCCTAGTGCTTGGAATGTACCAAACATGGCTTGCCAAGACGTTCTCATCTTCCACCAGGATGTTCCAGTGACAAACGTTGTTGGTGTGAAATGAACATTCAGAAAGATTTTGATGGAGATTGGCTTGTAATTTTACTTGTTGTAAATTTTGGCTTGTAATTATTAGTTTGTTAGGTGTATATTAGTGTGACTGATAAAGACTTTCCTTGAGCGCAATAAATGTTCTTACGGAAAAATTAAATATTGCATTCTTTGTTGTTTTATTATCTCTTTGTTTCTGTTGATAACTTTGCTAATAGTGGTTAAAAAAAATCATATTCTTTGGAAAATTTTGAATGCGGGCTGTCTGTGGAAATTTGGATTCTGCAATATTTTTCCTCCACAAAATAGGTATTTGGATTTTCGTAGTTGTGTAAGACGCAGTTTTTAGTTTAAAAATAATCCCTTAGACTTTTATTTACTGATTTGTTTCTAACAAATTCAGTTAATTTTTAATCATTGGCTTCATCATTGATATTTTTTGAAAATAGCCAAACTCTAAATATCTTTATGAAAATTGTTGAAATAATTAATAGTTAATGTACATTTTGCTAAGTGACGTAGGAGAGACTTATTGGAAATACATTCTTTTTAGTTCCACAAACAAATTGAGCCTTATAAATTTAAATCAGCAATATAGAAAAGAGCCATCTGAGAAACACATAGAAAAAAGTAATCAAAAAAATATTCTTGCTTAATTTAAAAAAAAAATGTAGCCTATTCATTAAAAATAGCCAACAACTAAATTTGAAAACGAACATGGTCATGGCCCAGCTCGGAATTTCCAAAATATCGTAGGAAAGAGTCATCGAAAGGTTGAAAATGGGCAGTCTAAACTTGTTTAGGAAATTTTTTAAAATATTTAATCATTCTTGTGAAGCTACCAATCATCATAGAAAAATTTCATAAAACCTTCTTTTAAATATAGGATACATGAATTTTTTTTACCAAATAGTGGAACTGTTGACTAAAAAAGATAAATTTTCAAACTAATAGTTAAGTTTTGAACTAAAAGGGTGAATTTTCATAAAAATAGTTTAATTTTTAACCAAATAGTTAAATTTAAAACAAAATTTAGAAACAAACAGTACCATTTTTGACCCCAACGTTTAATTTTCGACCAAAAAGTAAAATTATTAATAAAATCTTAATTTTCAACACGAAAAAAGCAATTATCAATTTAAAAAAATACACATTTTGAATCAGAAATGGAATAGTTATATTATTAGTTGAAAAATTTATTCTCAACCAAAAAAGAAAAAAAAATCAAGAAAATAGTTATATTTTCAGGACTGGAGAAAAAATATGAATTTTCAACCGAAAAGATTATTTTTGAAAAAAATTAATCTATCAGATTGAACTTTGAAACAATCTTTTAGTGTCGAAAAATGAATGTTAAGTTCGTGAGCCAGACGTTTTGGATAGGAATTAAAAAAGTGAGCGCATTTACAAAAAGTTTAAATCCGCTTTTTTCAAGATTTATAAATTTTCTCCCAATGACTTTAAAAAAAAACTATCACTTACAAGATTTATAAAAACAGACGAAAATGAACATTTTAAGCTAAGTTAAGCACTAAATAAGAAAAAGAAAATAAAAAAGTGATTTTTTGAAAGATCCACAAGATTGTCATAACAACTTTTTAAGTATTTTTGAAAAATTCAAGTTTTGACGGCACAATAATTAATGAAAAATCAAAAATTCAATTTTTGGTCAAACTAATGAAGATAAAATAAATGATGAATATTGTGCATCCAAAAAAGAACCACAAATTTTTTTTAAATCACTTTTTGAAAGAATGCGTAGTTTTTGTTTTAATCATGTAATATAATGTTGATAATAAAATAATATAAAAAAATATAAAAAATATAATTGAAAAAAGCTAATAAAATGTCTGGAAAACAACACAAGTTGCAAGAAAATTTGTAATCAAACAATTATTTTTTTATATGATGCGTACTTTAAAAAAGTTTTAAACCAAGATAATAAAAATATGTATGTTTAATACCAATATATATTATGAATTGTAATGACATAAATTTATTGAACTTATAGATTTTTTAATAGCTAAGAATAAAAATTAGTGCAAAATAAGAATCAAATATTAAAATAACTGAAAAATGAAATTTGTACATTATTTTGTAATATCAGAATAAGAAGAACTAGTCCGAGGTGCAAAAATCAATATAATATACATTTTACATAATAATGTTGAACATAGTATAGAAAAGTTCACATTTGGGTCAAAATCGATTGCGATGCACGAGATGCGTGATGAGAATGTATTCGTTAAAGCCCAAGGAGTTTTAACAAAAGAGAATTCACAATCACTAAATTGCGGTTGTCGATGTGTTGACCTTGAATCTTAAAAGTCCTCTGCACAAATGTATGATGAATATAAAGACTGAGCGCGAAGCGCCAGAACCAACAGTCGCGCGCCCTAGGCGTACTCAAACTTGCGATCAGATATTTTTTTTATCGAATAGTTATATCTTTACCCAAGGATGTA
Organism: Druon quercuslanigerum; assembly: GCA_010014905.2. NCBI lineage: Eukaryota > Metazoa > Arthropoda > Insecta > Hymenoptera > Cynipidae > Druon > Druon quercuslanigerum. The sequence goes on from JAAAKG020136541.1 coordinate 9,554, forward strand.
AATCCTAAAAAATATAAATTTTTAATATACTAGTTCAATTTTCAAACAAGTAGTTGAATTATTAATTTAAAAATATGATAATATATTTACCACCACGCGCTCAGTCTGATTTTTCCCCACATTTGTGCACAGACTTTTAAAAATTAAAGTTCGAAACATCGAGAACAGTCATTTGGTGATTGTGAATTCTCTTTTGTTGAAACTTCTTATCGGCTTTAACGAACACATTCTAGTCTCGTATTTTGCACTAGATTTTGTCAAAAATTGTTAACTTGCTTAGATTATGTTCAACATTATTATATCAAACGTATATTACATTTGCTTATGTACCTCAGCATGGACAGCTTAGTCAGATGTTGCAAATTAATGTAAAAATTACATTGCACTGGTATTGAAACATTCGTCTTTTCATTGTCTTTTTTTTATAATTAATAAAAGTGTGCAACTAATGCGAAAAAAAATTTGTTATTAAACATTGAATTGCAACTTGTGTAATTTTTCCATAAATTTAATTTGTTTATTCTTAATGTTATTTTTGATGATTAAAACAGAAATTTCGCATCCTCTCAAAAGTGATTATTAGCAAATTTGCTAATTATTTTTCGTTAATTTTTTTCGTATAAGCTTGTGTCGTTTGCTCAAAAATTTAATTTTTTTAATGTTGTTTTTTACGAATAAGACAAAAACGACGCGTCCTATCAAACAGGAATCATTAACAAATTTGTAAATCTTTCTTCAATGCACAATTTTTTTTCATTCATCTTTTTTCTTATCTTGTTTCTTATCGTAAGCGCAACATGGAATTTTTTATTATTTTTTTGTGCGATCAAAATTTGAATTTTCGATTTTTTGAAAACTAAAAATATCACTTTTCTACAGAAAATTTAATTTTCTATAAGACAGTTAAATTTTTATACAAATAGTTAAATTTTCATAAAATAGGTAAATTTTTTATCCAAAAATTGAATTTTAAATAAAAAACATACATTTTCAACTCTATAATTTAATTTTTTACCGAACTGTTCATTCCTCAACCAACCCAGAATTATACAGTTTCAACCATTTGCATTTTTAATAAAAATCTAAGCTGATTTATTTTTGTCCGTAAAGACGAATTTTCAACACATTACCTGAATTTTTAACTAGAAAAGATTGATTTTCAATAAAAATATTAACTTTCCACAAAAAATGGAAAAGTTACGCCGTCAGTTAAAAACATTAATTATTAAATTAAAAAACAAAATTTCGAAAACCAGTTGCATTTTCCACAGAAGAGATAAATTTTCAACCAAAATAAAATTTTCATCGAAAGTGGTCAACCCAAAAGAAAGCAAGAAAATTAATGTTATATCAGAAAACACGAATTTTTAACAAATTAAATGAATTTCCAACAAAATTGTCGAATTTTAAAGCTAAAAAGACAAATTATCTGCAAAACGGTTAAATTTGCAATGCAAAAATAAGATATTTTAACCAAAAAATTATGTCCTACTAAGAAGTTGAATTTTCATAAAAATAGTTAAATTAAAAAAGAGTTTTAATTTTCTACCAAATTGTTGAATCATCAAACAAGACAGTTTCACTTGGACCCAAACAATTGATTTTTAAATCCAAAAGGAACGTTTTTGAAAAAACAAGATGAATTTTCGACAAAAAAATAAGAATTTTTAACAAAATAAATGACATTTTAACTAAATAAAATCCATTTTTTATTAAAAATATCATTTTCATGATAGTTACTTTTTTCATGATTCTTTACTTTTTTTAATTAATGTTAATAGTATATTTAAAAAGATTTAAAAAGATTTCCAAAATAGTCAGAAAATAATCTGAAACATTTTGACGCATTATTTTAAGTTTGCAGGATTTATTAAAAGTTTGAGGGAAAACTCAAATGATGTAAAAAGTTGTTTAAAATTTTCAAATGAAATTTCAAAAATAATAAAAAATTTTAAAATATTCCATAAAATTTTTTAAAAAATTTAGGTTTTCGAAGATTTTGAAATCGAATTTCAACATCAAACAGGATAGCTAAATTTGCTGTAAAAAAATTTAATTTCCAATTGGAAATCAAAAATTCAACCAAAGAGTAATTTTCTCGAAAAAGATGAATTTTTAATCAAATTATTTTTTAATGAAAAATACGAATTTTCAAGAAAACACATGAATTGCTGCAAATATTTTTAAAAATAATATCGGTTTGATAATATTTGGTAAAATATAACAATTTATATTTTTGTAAACAAATTAGATGAATAAATTTGAAGTTTCGGAAAATCAAGTACAAATCATAATAAGAATGTATTAATAAAGATTTTTATGAAGTGAATCTTAGTACATTTAGAAACATTTTTATTATCATTTGTAACCATTTTTGGAATTATTCCAAAGTTTAAATTATTTTTGAATCGCTTAAAAGCTTTCAAATATCTTTTCTTTTAACCTAAACGAATTTTTTCTGATTTTTTTTTTATTTATTCTCCCAAATTTGTTTTTATTTTAAACTTTTTTTAAGTATTCTCTAAAAAATAATTTTTTAAACAAAAAAATCATTGAAAGATTTCTCAGAAATCTTCAGAAAATTTTTTAATTATCTTCAAACATTAAAAATTCTTAAAGAGCTTCAAAATTTTTTTAAAAAATCTTCATAAATCTACATTTTCAAGAAAATTTAGTTGGAAACTTTTCAAATGTGAAATTATTTTTGATTTTTTAAAAAAATTTTAAATTTCTCTTCAATTTATTTGAATTTTTCATAAAACTCTTAATCAATCCTGCACAATAAAAAAAATACCTTAAAAGTTTCTAATTTTTTAAAAATATTTTGGTAATCTTTTGAAATATTCTCCTTAAATTAATTTTCTAAAATAAAAAACCATTTTCAATTTTCATAGGAATCTTAATGCATTTTTCGCATATAATTTTATTTTGAATACATTCTTTAAACCTTTGGATTATTTTTGAAATTCTTTTAAAACTTCTGAATATCGTTTAAAATGGTTCGACTTTTTCCTAGCATTTTTAATAAAACCTGCAAAAATTTTTAAAATGCCTGAAATCTTCGAGATTATTTCTTTTACAATTTTGGAAATCTGTTTAAATCTTTTTAAAACTACTTTTAAGACTAATGACGGAGTTTACATAAAATAGTCCATTTTTTTACTCGAAAATCTAAACATGAAATTCAAGAAAATAGTTTAATATTTAACCAAATAGTTGAATATAAAGAAAAAAGTTTAAAAATAAATTTAAAAAAACGATTTTTCAACTAAAAATATTTAAATTTGCAACCAGATTAATTTTTAACTATAAAATTAAATTTTTATCCAAGAAGATGAAATTTCAACCAAAGCACCATGAATTTTCTACAAACTAGTTACATTTTTCTCGGAAGAAATTAATTTTGAACTAAGAAAAATAATTTTCATTGAAGATTATTTTTCTATGAAAAAAGAAAAATAAACTGCAATTTTTGATCTATTAATCTGCAATAATTCGACTGGGAACATTTATAAAATTTACACGGTGGTAAATTAAAAATTGATTATTGTTACTATCCTGCATATTATTGAATTTTTTAAAAAGTTTTCAGTTTCATTGTCCTTATGACTTTG
>JAAAKG020136542.1:0-13166 GCA_010014905.2 Druon quercuslanigerum
ATAATACACGAATTTATAGACCTAAAGGAATTTCGGAAGTCAAAGAATTCATAGAATTGACAAAATTGACGGAATTAAAACAATTATGAAATGCAAGGAATTCATATAATGCCGGAATTCACGGATTTCATGAAATTGGGCGAATTCATGTAATTTATGGAATTCAACAAATTCTTGGAATTTGAGCAATTCATGGAATTGATGAATTTTTTTAACTCCTTTAATTTCATTAATTCCGCGATTTCCGCGAATTCTACGAAATTCATGAATCCTATGAATTCCGCGAATTCTGCGAATTGCATGAATTCCGTGAATTACAAGCGTTACATTCGTACAGTAAATTCCGCGATTACACTCAATTCCGCAAATTCCACCATTTCCATGAATTCCCTAAACTCAATGAACTCTGTGAATTGCTCAAATCCTGAATTCCGTGACTTCAGTGACTTTCATTAATTGAGGTAATTGAGTAAACTTCCTAAATGCTACAATTTCCTAGAATTCTATCAATTTCATGAATTCTATAAATTCCGTAAATTATTTCAACTTCATGAATTCTGTGAATTCCATTAGTTCCACGAAATTCATTAATGCAATGAATTTAGAAAATTCCTTTAATTCAATATATTTCGCAAATTTCGCTATTTTAATCAATTCCTTGAATTTAATAAATTTCTGAAATTAAATAAATTCCTTGAATTAAATAAATTCTTCAGCTTTAATAAATTCTTTGAATTAAAAAATTAACAAATTAACAAGTTTACAAATTTCTTGAATTTAATAAATTCAAGGAATTTCACGATTTCCTTGAATTCCATAAATTGAATTTGAATTTAATAAATGCCTTAAATTTAATAAATTTCCTGAATTTCACTATTTTCATAAATTTAATAAATTCCTTGGATTTCACTATTTCCGTAAATTCCAGGAATTCTGTAAATTTCGTGACTTTTGTGAATTTCGCTAATTCCGTAAATTCGTTGAATTCCTTGTATTCTACGAATCTATACAGTTCGTAAATTCCTTTATTTCCGTGAATTTGATGAATTCCATAAATTCGTTGAATTTCATTATTTCTATGAATTCTTTGAATTCCAATACTTCCTGGATATCATGATTGTCTAAATTTCGCGATTTTTTTTTAAAATTCCATTAATTCTGCGAATTTCGGGATTCTAATAAAATTCTTGAATTTTATGAATTCCGTGAACTTTTTGAAATCCATAAATTATGCGAATTTCACCAGTTTTGTGATTTTCTTGAATTTCATGAATTCTACGAATTCCGTGAATTTGGTGAATTTCGCCAATTCCGTAAATTCCATACATTTCGTGAATTCCTTCATTTCCATGAATTCAGTGAAACCCGCAAATTTCATAAATTCCATGAATTTCATTAATTCCTTGAATTCCAATATGGAAAATCACTTGACCGATATATCGAAAGTCATTATTTTTTCAAATATCATAAATATTTTAATTTAAATCGGAAACTGTGATTTAAACTTCTGAGGAATTACAGCCATAAGTTGTAACTGAATTTTTTGTCGATTTGTTTTTAAAGAAGGTACGAATTTGTTAGAAAAATTTCATATATTTGAAAATGATACGTTTTTTGAAAATTTAAACAATTTTGAAAATCATATAACCTTTTCAATTTTTATCTGATTTAAAAATGTCATGAGGATAATTTTTAAGTCTGTTTGCCACATACCAGAAAGTTTGAAGAAAATGCCTAAAGCTCATAACAAAATGTTATACAAATTTTGAAAAAGCTCTAATTTGTTGAATTTTTGTCTAATCGAAAAATTTAACTAATTCAAATAATCCATCAAAAGTTAGCGTAGCTACAACATTCATGTAACCATACATACAGAAATAGAAAAATTATGTAACAAAATTTGAGAGCAGAGGTGGTTTAAATAAATTCTGCTGTTTCTTATGAGGGTGGAAGGGGATATTTAAGTATCTTACTTAAAAAAGAACAGCAGAAATTTGATTAGTGAAACTAAAAGTATCTATCTATCTATAAAAATATTCCAATCAAGAATATTAATTTTTAATAAAAAATTACGAAATTATAACAAAATACATGGAGATTCAAACAAATAGTTGAATTTTTAATTTTTAAAAATATAGACATGCAGTTAGACAGATAGACATACAGACCCCAACAAAATTTGATAACTTTTTGAATTTCTGAGTTCCGAAACGTAATGATTTGTTAAAAAGAAAATAGATTAAATTCCAATCAAGAAGATTAATTTTTGATCAAAAATTACGAAATTTTAACAAAATAGGACCAGATATCGAAAATTTGGACGAATACATTACACTCTCATAAGTGAGATTGTAAAAATAAATTACGTCATTTTCTCGATGCAAGAAAACTTCTGTAAGTGATAAACCTTCTTAAATCCCAAAAGATTTTCTGTAAAATCGAAACACAAAAATGTGGGAAAATAAACCAATTCTTTCCTTTTCTCGAGAACGGACAATCAGTGCGCGCGTCGTATGAACAATTTTGTAGTAAAGTTAAAAAAATAAGTACTTATAGTGCTTGTTGTATTTTTGATGTATTTTTTATTTTTATGTATTTACGATAGTGCGCAATTGCGAGTATTAAGCATTCCTTACTATATCGGCCTTCAAGAAGATTAAATTAATGCTGCTCTCCTTGGTTCATAACATTCTCTGGTGCCTGTTTCATCCTATTAAGGATCATCTCCTACTATCTGTAAGTAATTCTCCAGTCTTCTCTTCTCAGAGAGTTCCGTCCTTTGTAGCTTTTGAAATAAGTCAAGTATGACTTTATGATTTGATAAGAGCTGAGAAGCTCCAGAAGGGAAAATGTGAAACAATGTCGATCGTTTGTCTCTATCTTAACAGGAATGGATCGCCACACAAGAGTTGAGGATTTATCGTACCAAGAATGGTGCCATGAAAACTGCACAAGGTACCTAAGAAGAACCCATACCCTTTTCTCTTATTTCTCTCTGTTTCTGTCAATCTTTTTGCCGCAACATCCGGTTTTTTCTTCTTCCCATGAAGAAACATTGAGCGAGAAGATAAATTTTTAAAATATCCATCTTGCTTTATCATAAGGTTTGAGTATAAGCTAGAGCTATAAGGGGTCATACAAAAATGATATAATAAGATTTGAAGGCAAAGGTGGTTTAAATAAATTTTGCTGTTTCCTATGAGGGTCAAAAGGGATATTGAAGTATCATACGCAAGGAAAATTTTTGCTTACAAAAAAAGACCGTTTTAAACCAAATAGATTGATTACCAATCAAGAAGATTTATTTTGGATAAACAATTACAAATTTCTAATAAAATACACGAATTTTCAAACAAATAGTTAAATTTTTAATTATGTAAAAAAATTATTAAAAAATGAAACAGTTGAATTTGCAGACCAAGATAATGTGTTTTAATTAAAATCAACGAATTTTTAAAAAAATTGTAAAATCTCTAACCAGAAAGTTTAATTTTCTGCAAAAAGAGTCAAACTCTTCACCAAATAGATTTTTTTTACTCAAGAATATACATTTTCTACTAATTACAGAATATTTATATTTTTTTCCATAGATTAATTTTAAGATAAATTATTGGATTTTTAACAAAATCATTAAGTTTCCAACCAATGAAATAAGTTTTTACAAAATGATTAAAGTTTCAAAAAAAGAAATGCATTTTTAAACGAATTGATGAATCTGTAACCAAACATTCTTAACTAACTTATAGCTAACAACCCAAGCAGTAACCCATGCAGAAATTTCCCCATCTTTTCCTATTTGAAGTTGGGATCCAATGGGATCCCTAACATAATATTTAGTCTAAAAATAACCTTTAGGGGCCTCTATAAAAATATCTAGTCCAGAAAAAACTGGTTGGGGCGCCTCAGAGTGCAGCCAAAAGCACTTTTTGTAGACAAAAGACTGTCTACAACTCAATTTTCAATGGATTTAAACTTTTTTTTAAATGACCGTTAGGCTTTTGGGTATATCGATTCAGTGCGGGAATTGCGATTGGGCTCAACCAAAATTTTTTATTTATCAACTAAATAAACAATATTTTTACCCCAACATTTCAGATGTACCTTTTTTCTGTAAGATCTGCGAATTGACTAGAGAAGAGCTTCAGCCAGTGTAATAACTATCTAGCAATAGTTTTTAGAAGGTTAGAGTGAGACAAAAAATTTTTTATAGTGTTTTAAACAAATTAATAAACAAAAACCATTTTTTTCGATTTGCAATTATTAGTTGTTAGAAATTCACAGTTTTTATATAGAATGTGAGAGAAATATATGCCTTTATGTTCTTTAAAAAAAAGAATTCCATCCTTACGAAAAACTGTCAATGTTTAGACAAAATTACATGTCCTGTCATTGGAAAAAGTTTTACAGTAATCTAAAATTGGAAAAAACGAAATATTACAGAAAGAAAAATTTCAATTCATTAAAATTATTTATTTAAAAATTATTTTATTGATATTCCTGTTAACAGTTCGTATGTTTTACATATGCATAACGTCGTGTAATAATAATCCTGGCTAACACATCGTTGCAGAACTAGTCAGGTGCTCTCCATTTTTTCCGATGAGTGCCCGATTAGAAATAGGGAAATCTATCCAGGGCCCTACTAAACACCGATTGAAAATTCTATATGGGAATTTCCTCATATGTCCCTATTTGAAGTTGGGTTTCGATCGGGTCCCTTTCAGAATACTTCGTCTAGAAAAAACTAATGGGTGCCCTGTCAGGTTCTAGTGAAGTATTTCGTGCCTCGTATACGTAAGGCAAATCTGTCTGTATCCTGTTTTTTTAAGGCAAAAATTCCATCCTTATGAAAAACTATAAATGTGCAGAAAAAATTACAATTCTTGCCATTGTAAAACGCTGTAAAGTAGTCTACTACGGGAAAAAACGAAAAATTACACGAAGAAAAGTATTAAAAGAAAAAATTGTTTATTTGAAAATTATTTCACTGGTATTACTGTTAACAGTTCATACATTTTACGTTTACATAGGGTTGTATAATAATAATTGTTTAATCAGAAAAAGAAAGTATAAAAATTTGTTTAGCATTTTTTAAATAAATTTTAACTATATCAATTAAATATTCAACTTAATTAAATATCTACCAGGTAATAGAAAGGGTCTAGACGGGACCCTATTAATCGTCGGGCGATAACAGGGCACTCTCGTTAGAACCTGTTCAGAAGTTCTAGATAGAACCTGGCTAAAAAATCGTTACAGAACTATTCAGGCCCCCTTTATTTTTCCCGACGAGCGCCCGATTAGAAATAAGGAATTCTATCCAGGGCCCTACTAAACCCCAAACGGAATTTGTACATAAGGAAGTTAAATTAATGAAATAAAAAGCACATTTTCAACAATATAGATACATTTTTAAACTAACAAATCAATTTTCAGTCATAAATGTAATTTTTTGACAGAGGAAAATATTTTTTTATCAAAATGTTCAATTTTCAACGAAATGAATGAATTTGAAAACATATAGTCTAATTTTTAACTCAAACAGGCTTTCTTTGATTTACAAATAATTAATTCACTTTGTTAAATATAAACATTAATTTTAAACAAAAAAACGTTTTTTTAACAAAATACATGTTTTTAAAATAAAATAGTTTAATTTTTCACTCGAAAAGGTATATTTTTAATTAAAAAGGAAAGCCACCTTTTGCATTAAAAAAAATTATTTTTAGATAAAAATCTACAAAATAGGTCACTTTTAATAACAAAAATTATATTAAAATTAAAAAAACGAATTTTTATTTATAAAATTAAGAGTTAAGTTTTTGGTTAACAAATATAAAGCTTCATTCAAAAAATCAATTTTCGACCAAAAGAAAAAATTTTTATTCAAATAGTTCAATTTCCACAAAATAGAATTAATAATAATATAAAAAATACTGATTTAATGACAAATGCAATTTTCTACAAAAAAGGCGCTTATCCACATAATTCATGAATTTGTAACTAATCAGTTAAATAGTTACATACAATTTTAGGATTATTATTATCGAAACTTTAACTAGATATATACGGTATAAAAATACCTAATTATAATTATTTAATGATTTTGTATATGGTTAAAAAGAATTTAAAAAATTAAAGAATATTATAATCATTCTGTTAAAAAAATTATTTTTAATAATTTTAACAATTTCATATTATTTTGTCACAAATAATACAAAAATTACACAAAGTTAGATCAATTAATAAAAAAGCAGACTTTCTTACCAAAAATATTTGACTATAATTAACAAAAGTTAGGTTTTCTTATTGTCTTTTAATAATCTAAATTACATTTAAGTGCTAATGCGAGAAAGAGAGGTAAATGGAAACCCTAGAATAAATAAGTATTAATTTTTGTAGTTTGTAGACTAAATAATAATTAATTAAATAAACATTAAAGTTATTTTTTATACTTTTAAATAAATAGGTGAAAAGACAGGACATTATAATTAAAAATTCAGTTAAATTTCTACTAGACATTTTTTTATTTCAGATCACAGATTTCGAAGGAGGTGAGTGGATTGAAAATTTAAAAGTACTTTACGTAATTTTTAGATGATACCACAGAATTTCCAAACAATAAAAGTAATTTAAAAAATAGTCCATTAAAATGCAAAAACGCAATTTTTCTAAAAAACAGTTTAATTCCCAAAAAGAAAAATTTAAATTTGCAATCAAATCATTGAATCCTAGTACAAATAGACTTGATTTTCACAAAAATACTGAGTTTAAATTCATTAATTAATTTTAAGAGTGAAATTTAATAAAAATATATAACTTTTCCAATAATAACTGAATTTTCAATCCAAACAAAAAAAAAACAAAAACGTTCATTTTAAACCAACAAAATGTATTTTTCAAAGAATAATTAAATTTATCCAAATAGTTGAATTTGTCACCAAAGATAAATTTTGCACTGAGTGGTCAAATTTTTAAACAATAATAATTTAACTTTAACCAGCAATAAGAGTTTGCATTTTTAGGCCAAAAAGTCAAAGTTTTTAGAAGACAGTTAAATTTTCAATCCCAAGAGACGAATTTTTAATAAATAGTTTAATTTTTGTCTAACATAGATGTTTTTTTATTACAACAGTACAATTTTGTACCAAACATTTAGAATTTTAACCAAATAGTGAAATTTTTGAAATTAAATGTAAAACTTGTAAAAAAGTGGCATTTTCGATAAAATTGTTACATTTTTCAGTCAAAAAGACGAATTTTTTAAAAGACAGTTGAATTTTCAATAATATGTTTTTTTCAACCATAAAAGATAATAATTAAATGCAAAATGATTTTTCAACAAAGAACTATTATTTTTGTACTGAAAAATATATTTTCAACTCAAACTTAGGCATTTTCTGTCAAAAAGAGTAGATTTCGAACAATATATTTGAATTCTTAGCAAAAAAAAATTCTACCAATCAAAACGAATTTTCAACAAAAAAGTTAATTTTAAATGTAGAGAGATAAATTTTTCACAAAATATTTGTATGTTCAGACAGATAGTTGAATTTTGGACTTAGGAAGATAAAATACAAACGAACACTTCAGGTTTAAAAAAATATAATTTTAACTAGAAACCACAAGAAAAAACAATTTTGAAACGTAGTTTAGCAGATTTGCCAAGGAGACAAATGAGATTTTCAGCAAAAAAAAAATAAATTTGTATTTTATGGATGATCCCTAGAATTTTTGGCAACAAATATTATGTTTTCAATATTTTACTAGATTTGAGTTAAGAGGAAGCAATTCGTAAATTAGTTTAGCGGAGTTGTTTCGAAGGATAAAGATATTTTCGAAAATTTTTTGTTAGGTTTGTTACAAAAGAAAACAATTGTTAGAAAATCACCTTATTTAATTTTTGAATAAACCCTCAGAATTGTCAACAACAAACCTGATTTTAAGAAAATTAAAAAACAGTTAATTTATCTTTTTTTGACTATGTACCAAAGTTTTATTAGATTTGATAAAAAGAAAAACAATTTTTAAATTCAACACAGCAAACTTGCTATTGATGCAAAAGACTTGCGAAGCATTTTCTGCTAAAAGATGGTTATCTTGGTTCTTGAATTTTCAAGACACATATCGAGCTCACTCTCTGATTTGTACTGAACCACAGGAGAATTCAAGAAATTGTAGCCCATTCAGTAATTCTGAATATTGCAGAGTGAATTTCCTTAGTTTACTCAGAAACAGAAAGAAAGAGAAAATATACCTAAATTTTAGATTTTCATTTTCCTCCAGCTTAAATACAAAATTACGCAAGATTAAAAATAAAATTGGCAATTAGCAAAAGAGGGATATTATTCTTTCTGGATATAATGAAAGAAAATCTAATAGTTGTATTTTTAACCAGTTAGTCAAATTTTTTAGCTAAAAAGTTAGTTTAGCGAATTTTTAATAAATAAACTAATTTGGAATTCTGAACTCAAAAAGGTATGTTTTAACTAAAAATGAAACTGCCAAAGCATTAAAAAAAGAACTAGTTTTTAACAAATAATAATTTTTAAAGAATAGATGAATCTCTAAAAAAACAAATGATTTTTCAATAAATGAATTGCCAGTCTGAAAATATAAATTTTAAAACAAAAAATGTAAATTATGACCTGATGAAAGAATTTAAACTATGGATTTATTTTAAACTTTCTTAAGAAATGAATTGTCCAAAAAACAGTTTTTATTCTTAACCAAAAAAGATTGATTGCTAACCAAACATTTCCATTTTTGACAAAAAAAAAATTATCCAACAAAAAATATTGCTTTTATGTAATAATTGAACTTTCAACAAAATAAAAAGAGTTTTAACGTATGATTTTAGTTTTTTAACAAATAACTTATTTTTTGATCTACCAAGCCGTACTTTAAAATGAAAAGATTAATTTTTAACAAGAAAACAAATTTTCAACCAAATTAATGCATTTTGATAACAGATGAATTTTTAGCAAACAAGAATAATTTTCTACCCAAAAGACGCATGTTTAACATAATATTACAGCTTTCCTGCCTAAAAATATTTTTCCTTCACCAATGACTTTTGAAACTAAAATTTTTTTTAATAGGAATACTTCTACTGATGTGAATCATGTTTTAAAAATAGGTTTTGTTATCATATTTGCATCATGAAAATTATTGCAAAACATTAACTTCAGGAATTGTTTTCTCAGAATTTGACGGAAAAAATTCCGATCAAATAAATTTGAAAAAAAATGTTTATTTAACTGAAAACGCCTAATAATTTATTTCCATTCATTATTACCATAATAAGTAAAAAGTGGACGAAAATTTAAACATTTCACAAAAAACCACAATTGCCTTTCATCAATATAGAATAAGATAGTTACAAAGAATAAAAATTTCTTTAAGCAATTGCCTCTCTTAAATTTTTTTAATTATCACTTTACTTAAAGTACACAGTGGACAAAAATTTAAAAATTTAAGAAAAAAATGAAACTTTCAAGCATTATTCAAAATAAAAATTATTAACTATGATAATGTATCATTAACCAATTAATTTTTTAACAATAATTAATTCATGATTTTTTTCAAAAATTTTTCTCTTTGCTTTAAAATTAAACTTCTTTTTTAAAAATTCGTTTTCCTGGTTTAAAATTAATTTTTCTCTTAAAAGTCAGAAATAGAGTTTTATGCTTAAAATTTATATTTTAGGGTTCAAGCTTGAACTTTTTCCTATTATTTTGAAAATGCGTCTTTTTTGGTAGAAAATTATTCATTTTGGTTAAGATTTTTTATTTTTTATTTAAAATTCTTTTATTTCTTTGTTTCAAATTTCATCTATTTTTTTAAAAACCTGTTTTTAAAAAAATTAATAATTCACTTTTTAGTGGTCATTTTAACTAGAGAATTTTTAATAGGAATATTTTTTATTTATTTGTTTGACTAACATTCATCTAGTTGTTTCACAATTTACCTTTTTGGTTAAAAATTCATTTATTTGGTGTTACATTTTAAAAATTTGTTGAGAATTCATTTATTTGGTGATACATTTAAATATTTTGTTGAAAATTCGTTTTCTTTTTAAATCAAATTCTTCAAATAAAAATTTCATTTTTAAATTAAAAGTGATCTTTTTTAGTTAAAAAATTCAACTATTCTGATAAACTTAAGTCCATTGTGTTAGAAAATTAATGTTGTTCTTTGAAAATCCAACTATTTGGTTAGAAATTGATGTATTATGTCAAAAATGTGTTCTTTTTAGTAAAAAATTAATTCTCATCTTTAAAAACTTATCTATTAAGTTTAAAGTTGTTTGTAATTGTAACACTCGAATAGTTTAATTAATAATCTCAATTATGATAAAATTTAACTGCTTTTACTTAGAAATAAAATATTTTTGGGTTGTCATATGATCTATTAAATTTTGTATTCAGACCTCTTATTCTCAGATCGAAAAATCAACTCTTTGTTTGAAAGTTGAAAAATTAGGTTTGTTTGTTCATAATTAGTAAGTTTTTACTCCCTGCCCCAGGTATTTTCTCCTTATTTCTAAATGATTTAACAAAAAGAAAAATAATTTTTGCAAAAATTATATAAGTCCTTTTGTAATTTCTGCACGGTCTCAAAGTAAATAAAAAAATAAAAGCAGTTACATTTTTCTGAAAACGTGATTTGAATCTGGACATGAAGCCACATGAGAATATTAGGCAGAACAGACGATCAAAAATTCCTTTTCTAGAGAGTATTTCTACTTTGCAAGTGGCAACGAAAAAATTCGATTTACATTTTTAATCAGACAGAGAGAAGTTTTTTCACTAGCGACTTCATCTGGTACGAATCGCGAGGTCGGGACTCGCAGGTCACCACTGGAATGAAATTAAGGAAGCTCCATACGGAATTAGGAGGGAATCCGAGGATTTATCAAGGATTAACTCCTGCACGCTACTACTGCAGCTGTGGCAGGTTCCCGATCCCTTGAACCAAGTCGAGCTTGTACCTACTGTCACTATCCAGTATCCACTTTTATAAGACTTCGCACACACATACAGAGACACACACACACTTATACACACACAGACACACACTTGTTCACTTATTTGGTGACTTTATGTGGGTTAAGTAGAATCGTGCCTGTAACTGCCGAAAGGGTACAGAAACCAAGTTTTGCCATTTCTGATAGGGATTAATTCCTTCTCGAGAGGAGAACGAACTTTTATCTTCTTTTTCAAATGTGAAAGAATATTCTGCACAAGAACTTTTGATATTATCATTTTTTGCAAGAATTAAAGTACATTTATAATACGAGGAACTAAAGTTGGTACATTTTTTTTCTCACTTTCGAGGTTTCCAAGCCTCAGGCAAAACCCTTTTTAGATTCGGTAGGGTGTCTGTCCGTCGTAATTTTTCCAGAAAGGGGGAGTGAGGGGAACTAGAGAAAAAAGGGATAGGGCAATAAGAGAAATCGAGAAAAATAAAAAGAGGGATGAGAGAAAATTAAGGTTGATGGGAAAGGGAAAGAGACAGGGAAAAGTAGGAAAAGGAGTGTATGGTATGAGAGTAAAAGTAGACTAGGATAAAGGGAATATCGGGGAATGCGGGGGGGGGGGTGCTGTGAGGAAAAATTAGTAGTGGAACATCGTAGAAGAAATTGGCGAAGGGTGAGAAAGTTAAAGTCAAAGTGAGGAGATACGTGGAGAAGAGAGGGAAAGTAGTATAAGGGAGGGTAAATGGAGTAATAGATAAGGAAATGAGGGAATATTTTACTATCAGGAAAGGGACGAAGGGTAATGTGCGAGGAAATTACTATATATTGCATAGAAAAGGAAGTTGGAGAAGGGAGAAAAAGTACAGGTTGAAGTTTAAGAGAAGCACGGTATAAGAGGGAAATTAGGATCGGAGAGGGAAAGTAGGGTTGTAAAATCAGAATATCTGAGTATCAGGGGGAAGGGTATGTAGAGGAAAATTAGGAGCATGAAAATAGTAGAGGAATTTGCGGAAAGGAGCGAAAGTTAAGGCTGAAGTGCGAGAAGACCTAGAGTAGGAGAGAGGAACTCGGGTATGAATGGGAAAGTTGGGTAATAGAAAGGTAAAAAACGGAATATCGGGTTAGTATGGTAAGGGGTTCATGTGGGAGGAAATTGGTAGCTAGGGAATAGAAAAGGAAATTGGGAAAGAAAGAGAAAGTGAAGCTTGAAGTTTAAAAGAATCAGACTTTAAGAGGGGAATTAGGGTAAGAAAGGCAAAGTAGGGTAGGAGAAAGGGAATATTGGATACTAGGGGGAGAAGCGTTATGTGGGAAAAATTATTAAAAGAAAAAGAGCAGAGGAAGTTAGGGAAGGGAGAGAAAGTTAAGGTTAATGTACGTGACACGTAGAGCGGGAATGGGAAAGTAGACTAGGAGGGGGAAAGTGAGATAGAAGCAAGGGAAATAGGGGAATATCGGAGTATTAGGGAAGGGTATTTTAGGGGAAATTAGCAGAGGGGAAACAAAAGAGGAAGTTGGCGCAGGGGGAGCAAGTGAGGGGTGAAGTTTTGAAGAAGCAGGGTAGAAGAGGGGAAATAGGGTAAGAAAGGGGAAGTAGGGTAGGAGAAAGGAAAACAAGGAAATGTCTGAATGGCTGGAACTCGTTTAAAATTCAACCGCGTTATTAAAAAAAAATGAAACTTAGCAATATTTTTGACAATGTTTTTTTCAAATAAAAGTGTTTATTTTGGAACTACAAATTGGACTGTTTTGTTGGAACTTTGTGTGTTTCGTTCAATTTCAACTGCTTTTATGAAAAAGAAAATTCTCTTTTATCGAAAATTTTAACAATTCCATTTTTGGTTGAGAAATCGTTATTTTTGGCGAATGATTTGTCATTTTAATTAAAAATTTATTTCTTTGCCAGAAATTTTTTATTTTTTGTTCAAAATTCGTATTTTTGGCTAAAAATTGATCTTTAACTACAAATTTGACCTTTTAATTGTGGGTAGGAAATTTATATTTTTTTAGTTGATTATTTAACTGTTTAGTTTAAAAATTATATTCTTAGACAAAAATTAGAAATTCGTAACTTTTAAAAATCGTTTTTGTTGTTCTTCTTTATTCACAATGTGTCCCCTAAGGGTTTACATGACTTCCATTCCATACCACTTACATAAAAAACCGAAAGAAAATTTCTACCTTA
>JAAAKG020136543.1:0-13166 GCA_010014905.2 Druon quercuslanigerum
CATTGCCAGCTAAATTTTTTGTCTACAAAATTTTTGTACAAAATTATAAATTTAAACAAATGTTGCTATGACGAAGAGAGTAGGTATTTAAATTATGGTTACGTTATATGTGTCATTTGTTTTATTTGATTCATGTCAACATTTACAAATTAATTAACTTTCAATAAAAATGTGAGGAATCACATTTGTTAATAATTAAATAAATATTAAAATTTAAAAGGTGAGGTTATGTAACGTACGTCACGTGCCACGTGGGTGATTTCACAAGTCGGCCATCTTGGAAACGTATCTTACTGGGTTTTCTACAGTTTTCGACGTAAATTGCGTAGAAAACGTATAATACGTCACAAACTCCCGAGTTACGCGTAACTGACCAACCCTGGCATACAGTCGTTGCAGGGGACTGAAATGGACCAAGTGCCTTGTAGCTTTTGACGTTACCGACCCAGCGTGACGTAATATTAGAATACTCAATTAGTTCACCGCCCGGACGCTAAGAAAATCAGAATGGGGCTGGTCAAAAATAAATTTTACGCAATTGAGTATTCCAATGTTACGTCACCTACGTCACTGATCTAATATTACGTCACAATCGGTCGGTGACGTCAAACTCTATAAGGCTATACCACTTGGTGGACTGCAAAGCATTGTTTATAAAGGAGTTTGATTAAAATTAATTAATTCAGGAGAAATTAAGTAATAAGATCGTGATATAGCTTTGCTTTTAGGAAAGAAAAGCCATTTATTTCATTATTTTTGGCAATTTGGAAAATGTGCGATAGGCAATTTATCACTAAAAAATATAATGTTCGTAACTGACGTTATAAACTGAATTGCCGGCGTGTTATGTCATAATACTTTTCGATAATAAGTGATTTTAAGTAGTTTCATATCAAAGGAACTTTAAAGGATTTTAAAAGGCTTTGAGTGATCTTATAGGATTTCTCAAGATATTTTTAAAAACTGTGAAACATTTGTAGGGATTTTAAAAGAATGCAGACAAATCAAATGATTTTGAAATAATGTTAAAGATTTTAAAAGGTTTTAAGTGATCTTAGGATTTTTCAAGAGATTTTTTAAAATTTTAAGACAGTTTAAGTGATTTTAAAGGACGTAAAGCAAGCTATTAAGGAGATTTTAATAAATTTTAAGAGACTTCAAAGGATTTAAAACAATTAAACGATTTTAAGAATTTTCAAAAGATTTTAAGGACTTTTACAAATTTTGCAGAATTTTAAGATATTTTAATTAATTTTTGTCAATTTTGAAATATTTTAAATAATTTTAAGGAAGTTACAGAATTCAAAAAAATTTGGAAGACTAAGGATTTTCAGGATCTAAAGTGATTTCAAGGGATTTAAAAAATTCAAAAATTTTAAGGATTTTCTAGAGATTTTAAGGAATATAAGAAAATTTAAAGGACTTTAAAGGATTTGAATTAATTTTAGTCAATTTCGAGAAACTTTGAAAGATTCTAAAAGATTGTAAAGATGTTGAAGGAATTTCAAAAGAAAATCGGAGGAGCTTATTCATTATCAAGAAATCTTACAGGATTTCTAAGAGTTCAAGTGATTTTAAGGAATAATTATGGCCTTGCCGGGATTTTAAAGTTTAAACGATTTAAAGATATTTCTATAAGTTTTAGTGACTTTAAAGAATGGTAAGTGATTAATTGAAAAGTTGTTTTAAAAGACTTCAAGGCATTTCAGAAAATCCGAAGATTTTAAGGCTTTTCAAAAGATTTAAAGCAATTAAAGAAAAATTTAAAATAACTAGAAATAACTTGAGTCCCTTTTCAGATACTTCGAAAGATTTTAAATGATTGAAGAGAATTTTATAAGATTAAAAAATATGGGAGTTTATGGATTTTTAAGAAGTCTTACAGTATTCTAAGAAGGATCATAGTCTTCTATTATTTTTATTTTCTTCTTAACCCTTTAAACAGGGTTGCGTACATAATTTACCTTAGGTAATTGACGTAGTTTGTTACATGTAACTTACGTACATTATTTACGTTCCTAGTTATATACATGTAATTTACGTTTTCAAGATGTCAACTGCCCGCTCCCTTTTGACTTGCAGAGGTTTCTTAAGTTAAAAGAAATATGATGTTAGAAGATTGAAAAAATTAAATACAATCATTTACATTAACAGAGGATCAACAACATTAACATACCTATAAGAGTATTTTTTTAAATACTTTTACAAAATGGAACATTTTGAAACTGCTTGATTTTCAACTTTCAGCTGCTCGAACTTCAGTTCTTCTCAAGGGTTTCTACGTTTTCTACGTAATATACGTCGAAAACATAGAAAACTCAGTAAGGTACGTTTCCAAGATGGCCGACTTATGAAATCACCAACGTGACACGTGACGTACGTTACATAACCTCACCTTTTAAATTTTATTATTTATTTAATTATTAACAAATGTGATTATTAATGAGTATTTAAAAACAAAAAATAATTATGCCTGGGAAGGGAAAAAGTACTCAACAGTATAGTGCAATTCCATGGAAGGATCTATTTTTTGACCGGATAAAAGAAAAAGAGAAAACGGTGGCAAAATGTTTGTTGTGCAATAAGAATTTGAAAAATACAAGTTTAAAGGGATTGGAAAGCCACAAGTATGTACGTAATTATTCATTCTTTCAATAATTATTATTATTTTGCGTAGAAAACTAGGGACGTAATATACGTGGAGAAAACCACGTATATTAGTTAGAGTATTATACGTTCCCAACCCTGCTTCTAACTATCACAACAATGCAACCTAACCTCAATCATAGCACATTATATTTTTTTTATGGATTATCTAAATTGCTTTTCTATCCAAAAAGAAAAGCCATATCACGATTATGTAATTATGTAATTATTTATTATTTTGCTTATTATAGGAAAAGGCTGCATAATTGACATAATTTAAAAAAAAGCATGGATATTCAGAAATTATAAAAAATATGAAATAAATAAATAACGAATACATCAATTAATGTAAAAATTGCCGAAAATATATATTATTACCGAATTATTATATTTCCCAAATTTCAAATTATAAAAAAAAATAATTATTAAATCCCCACAAATATTTCAATTCCCGAAATTTAAAACGGTGGATCATATTTAATTAATTATTAATTTATGAGCTATTTATTACATTATATATAAGTGAAACAAATTAATTGATCATTCATTAATAATTTATTAGTTATTTTCGGCAATTTTAAACTTCAGTAATAGAAATATTTATGGTAATTTAAAAATAAATTTATTTTATAATCCGGTCAATTTATAATTAGTTTACTCAAATTTTCGGCATTTTGTTGCTTATTTATGAATCTGTTATTCTTTTTTTCGTTATTTTGTAATAGTTCCGTATACATATTCAAATACTTTAAAATATAGTGACGAAGAACTTTTTTTTATATTGTCGTTTTAGAACATAATTCTACTATATAATAAATATAATTATTCTATCTATATGTTACAAACAAGGAATATGATAAATCATATAATATTGTTTTCTTTACTATTAAATAACGAACTCTTAAATTAAATATTTTAACATTTGTATAGTCACTCTTAAATAAAGGCGATTTACGAATATTTTTTATCTTCGGCAACACTCAAATTAATCTAAAACTATTTTTGGAAGTGTTATAATAAATCAATATTGAAATTAAATTATGAAAATTAAGAACAAGTAAATAAGTATTATCAGGTTGTTTTTATGAATATAATTTTCATAAGATTCTTGAGAAAATTAAATAAAAAGATTTTTCATTATTTCCGACGCGTAAGAATAAGATCTAGAAGAATTTAAAGAAAATTTTCACTTTTTAGTAAAAGTATCATGCAATATTTGATAAATTTTCTAAAATTTTTTCCACTTTTAAATAATTCTAATGTATTTAAAATGTCTTCAATTCCTCAAAATGTTTTTAACTGACTCAAATTTTTCTGAGCATTTTTTAAAATCATTCGAAATTGAAAAAATTTTCATTCTCTTGAATACTTTGATAATTATTTTAAAGCTTCTAAAGGTTAGTTTTGAAACCTTTAAAAATTTAAATTTCGAAAAAAAATTAAAGTTTAAAATTCTTTTTGAACATCTTCAATTCTACTAAATATTTCTTGAATTACCTCCATTTCTTATTATTTTAATTTCTTAATCTTATGAAATTGTAAAAATTATAACATTTTTTTTGTTTGATTAGGTTAAAAACCTTTTTTTTAATTCCCTTGAAGTTTATTTTTCAAAATTAAAACTTATTTAAAACTCTCATACGAATATAAGGAAAATTGTTATTTTCTTGAATCTTGTCAGACCACCCTCTAATCTATAATAATTATTTAAAATTTTTCCGCAAAATTTAAAAAATTTCCTTAAAATCTTTGAGATTCCTGTTTGTCAATTTTTTGAATCTTTTTAAATAATCTCTGAAAATTAATTTTTCAAAATAAAAAATGATTTTAATTTTTCCTAGGAACCTGCAAATTTTCATTTTTGTGAAACTTTACAAAATTCTTTACGAATTTTGATTATTTTTGAATCGATTAAAACTTTTTCTAAAACTTAGTAATATGAAAAAATTGCAAAAGTTTGATTTAAAATCTTCTACACACGTCTTAAACATTTTAGGAAGTAATTAAAAACGTTTCGTGATATTTTTTCAATTTTCTCTTGAAATTCCGGACAAAACAATCATTTTAAAAATTAGTCATAAATATTAAGAACTTTTTTTTATTATTTTGACACCTTGAGAAAATTTATTTTACCTAAGAAATTTGTAAATACTAAAAAATTAAAAATATTTTTTAAATTCTTCCATATTCTTTAGCCCCACATTTTGAAAACATCAAAACTTAAAATTATTCTTTTAAAATTAGAACTAAACCATTTCTCTTGAAAATAAGAAAAATCCACCATGTCATTTTTATAATAATTACATAATTAAACCGTTTTATTGTTGAATTTTTAAGAGTTTAAGCAAATAAAACAAATATAACAAAGTTACTACTAGCCCCGCCGCATGGTCGCTTTCAACACATGGGCCATTTTCAACTCTCGGTAACAAGCAGGGTTACACGGTTACGCGTAACTCAAAGTTTCATATGTATAATACGTAATTTACGTATTCTACGTAAAAAATGTAATTAATGTAACAAAATGACGGACCGGAAAGGAGGATGGGGGAAAAGAGCATAATATAACCTAACTTTTTCCGGAGTGAATATTAAATTAACTGCTATTTTATCAAATTTAAGAAATGAGTAAATCAACAGTTGGAACTGCAAAAGGACAAAAAATCCCTTGGGAAGGACTGAAGTTTGAGCAGCTGAATGTTGAAAATCAAACAGCTTCAAAATGTTCAATTTGTAAAACTATTTTAAAAAATACTAGCTACGACCGTCTTCTAGCTCGTAGTAAATTACGTAACTTACGTACGTAATTTGCATGTAACAAACTACGTAAATTACCTAAGGTAAATTACGTACGCAACCCTGGTGACAAGTAGTGTGGTGACAGAGTTGCTATTTAGTTGAAAATTAATCTCTTTTGGTTGAGGATTCAAACTAATTTCTTGAAAATTCATCTTTTTTGGTTGAATTCAACTATTTTTGGCATAAAATTAAAATACGTTTGTCGTTGAGAATTCATCCTTTTTGGTTGAAAATTCAACTACTTAGTTGGAAGTTTGTTAAAAGTTCAATTTTTTGGTTGATGATTTATCATTTTAGTTGACAAACATTTTTTTAAATTTAATTATTTAGTTGAAAATTATGTTAATTATATTATGTTAATTCTTTTAAAAATTCAAATATTTGGTTGCAAATTCATTTACTTTGTAAAAATTTATCTTTTTTGGTACAAAATTCATCTTATTGATTGAAAAATAGTTTTTTGTTACTTAGACTTAATTTTTTAAGCTAAAAATGTAACTTCCATTTTTTGTTGAAAATTAAACCTTTTTATAGAAGTTGAATCTAAGTTGAAAATTATACTACTTCGTTCCATGTTTACTTTGATTTTATTAAAAAATTTAACTATTTTGTTAAAAATTTATTTTACAAATTCAAAATTTAAGTATATTTTACTTTTTATAGGAAAGATATCTTTTTAGTTGAAAATTCACTTTAATTATTTTGTAGAAAATTTAAAAATTACAATTTTATGTTAAAAATTCGTTTCTTTGTTTGGAAAAAAATATATTTAGTTAAAAATCCGTTATTTTTCATAGAAAATTCATCTTTTTGTGTTGAAAAATCCACAATTTAGTCAAAAATTCATCAATGTGATAAAAAAATAACTAAATCCAAGTTTTCTAGGAAATTTATATTCTTAGCTAAAAACTAAATAATTTTACTGAAAACTCGTTTTTTTATTTGCTTAAAATTTACTTTTCTAACTGAAAATTAACTATTTTAGGTTTGGTTTGCAAATTTATATTTTTTAGTTGAAAATTTATATATTTTATTGAAACTGTATCTTTTTCGTAGAAAATTTTAACTTTTATGGTTTAAAATTTAATTATTTTGTTAAGAATATTTTAATTGTCGCTGAAAATTGATATTTTTTAGATGAAAATTCATGAACGTTGTTGAAAATGAGTCTTTTTGGTAGAAAAATATTCTGTTAGGTGGAAAATTTAACTATTTGTTTAAAATTTTATATTTTTGGTTGTAAATTCCCCATGTTAGTTTAAAAAATTCCTTTCTCAGGCTCAAAATTTATCTTCTTGACTTGAAAACTCAACTAAAAAGTGTGTCAAATGTATTGAGAAACAACATTTTTTGCATTAATATTATTAATATTTTAGATGAATTGTTGTTTTAATACCCACAAAAATTTAGAAATTGGAATATTGTAGCAACCCTGAGTAAGGCACTGCTTAATGCGAATAGTATGTTTTCCATTATTTTGAATTATTTTATTATTTAAATTTAGCGCCCTTTTCAATTTGAAGCGATACATTTTCCCGGGAAATTTAAATTCTGATTTCTAAATTCTTCTAGATATAAAACCAACCACACACATAGAAGATGAATAAATATAATGAAAACAAATTTTGTTTCTGAATATATTTTAAACACTTTTTAGTTTATTTTTAAAATCAAAAAGATGAATTTTGAACTTAAGAAATTAATTTTTAACTAAAATGATGAATCTTTAACCAAAAATATGAATTCTTAACAAAATAGTCAGTTGATTCTCAAAAGATTAGTTTTCTACAAAAATACTCGTTTCCACAAAGTGACTAAATTTTCATCTAAAAAAATGGATTTTCAACCAAAAATAAAATATTTAAAATGTTAAGAAAATAAAGGTTTAACAAAAAAATTTCAGCAAAATAGTTTTTCTTATAAAAAATTGATTTTTTAATCAAAAATAGAATAGATAAAAATTTCCGGTAAAACAATCACTTTTCAATCGAGAAAAAGAATTCTCAACAAAATAATTTAATTTTAAATCCACAAGATGAATTTTCTCTAAGAAAACATTTTTTAACTTAATATATATATATATATATTCAATCAAAGAAATCATTTTCTAACAGAAAATATAAAAGTTAACTTTGCTAAAAAGCAAAAAATTAAAGTAAATTTTTAACTCGAATGATAAATCTTCAACTAAAAAAATTTTAATGTTTAACCAAATATTTACTTAAATTTCCAACTAAAAATATAAATTTTCTCTCAAAAATAAAATACTTAAATTTTCAATGAGTAAACTGAATTTTCAACCAAAAAGGAAACGATTTTTCAAAGAAATATTTCAATTTTCAACCACAAAAAATAAATTTTTAATCATCTTCAAAAAAATTGTGTTTTTAACTAAAAATATAATAATTCAATTTTCAGTAAAAATCTTAATTTTCAAAAAAATGAAAGTAAATTTTCAACGAAATAGTATAATTTTCACCAAGACGATTAAATTTCTACCAAAAAAGAAAAAATTTTGACTAAAAATGGAAAGAATACATTTTTAGTTTAAAAAATTAATTCTAAATAAGTAAAACTAATTTTGAACCAAACTGATCAATTTTTAACAACAATTTTTTACCAAAATAGACAGATTTTTAACAAAGTACATGGATTTTCAACAAAGTATTTGAATTTTTAAATTAAGTTTCAATCAAAAAGAGGCATTAGTCAGCAAGAAAATTAAATATTTACCCAAGAATTTGAATTTTCAATCAAATACAGGAACTATAACCCTGATTCAGAATATAAATTTTGAACCAAACATGTACGAGTTCGATTTTTAGCTAAAACAATTAAGTAGTTTCACTTCCAACTAAGGAGTTGAATTTTTACCCAAAAAGGATGAATTCTCAACGAAAAACTTCATATTTTGATATTTTAACCAAAAATGATTAACATTTTTTTACCAAAAATAGTTGAATCTAATCAAAAGAGATGGACTTTTAAACTAAATAGTTGCAATTGTTAAACACAATAACAGAATTAACCATTTATTATCCTTAATTAATTATATATTAATTAACTCAATTAATAATAGTATTTTTTGTAAAAATATATGTAGTAATTATGATATATATTTGTTTTAACAATAAATGCTTTAAATTCTCATAAATCCTTGGGAATTTAAAAACTATATTGACAGGAGGCTGAATATAATCAATACTTTGTAGTCCACTAAGTGGTAAGGCCTTATAGATTTCGACATTACCTACCGAGCATGACGTCTTGTTAAAATACTCAATTTGTGAACACTCTTTGAATTTTCGCGGTTATTTTAAAAAAGCCTCTAGTGCCACCTATCGGAAGATGCGCTTCTCTATACCAATATTTGCCTTCGACTTCCCCTTCTAAACCACCCGCACTTTTCGGTCATCAGCACTTCGGGATTATCTCGGCTTGGCTCTCAGAGTCTCCGAATTTTTTTGATCATTTCGGAACGCCATTCGCGATTCCCGAAAGTCTTGCTCCGCATCGATTCCTGTTGACGTCCCGCGGAGTGAAAACAGAAACTCTCTCGCTGAAAATGCGAATGTCGGAGTTGCCGTGTTGAAACAAAGTGAGTGTCGCAAATTTCGCAAAAAAAATCCTTGAAGTTGAACGCGGTTCGGTGAAAATCCGACTCCGCCCTGTCGGTTTCCCTGACAGAATTGATTTTCGTGGTGCCGCTGTTACGCGAACGGTAACGCGGACAGTAAACGCCCAACGCTTGCATGGACCTTCTTCAACCTAATTTTATTTCTTCCCTCTTTCTCTCGCTTGCTCCAAAAATATAAATATATATGTATACATATAACAGAAAATAGTAACCAAACGAAAAAGTTTCTCTATGCTCCTCAAACGGGAAACAGTGCAAGGCTGTGTACTGGTTAAAAAAAACAACTAAAAATGCTTCTAATTCAAAGTTTTTTCGCGTGTGAATTTCAGATTTATCTCGTGACCATATCGTACAAGCTGGACAGAATGGACGTGTTGACGCTCGGTTTTCGGGACATCCGGTTTGTTCTATTCGGGTTTTATAAGAAAATTGGGTCGTTTGCCAATCGGGTTCGGGAAATCCGGTCCGTTTTTTCAAGATCGTTCGGGTTTTCGGGACGTCGGGTCGGGTCCCGTTCGCGATCAGAGCCGAATTTGCCATCCCGGACGATGACAAATTCGGTTGCTGTTTCCTTTCGTGTCTTCTTTGACCCTCTGGGTATCGATCTCGCAAAAATGGGCCGAATTCGCGCGGTGAGGCCCTTCGGGTTAACCTCAAAATTCGCAATTCAGAGAGTTAAAAAAGCCGCGTAGTTTTTAAATGGGCCCGGTTTGGCCCGGAGATGAAAATGTAATTTCTGAGATGCTCGGAAGATTTTCGATGATTTCCTTGAGCTCTTTTCGATCAGTGTCCACGTCCACTGTCAGATATTTTCGGATCGCGAATTTCTCGAGGGTATTGGAGTTTCTGAATTTTGTATTCGAAAATTTGTTCTGGTTTGATAGTAAGAAATGTACGAATAACAAACGACTTTTCGTTTACGGTTTCTGATCGTATTTTGAGAACTAACGTGTTCACTACTCTCGCAGGAGTGCGGATTACGTCGTTTTTCGCTACTACCAGGATTTCAAGCTGAGAAGAGAGGTGAATTTATTTTTTATTGATTGGATATTTTTATATTTAATCGCGAAGTCGATCTCGATATCAGAAAGCGCTGATTGCATTTTCGAAAAGAGGGTGACCGAAAATCAGGGAATTTAAAATCACAGGGTGTTCTAGCGACAATGAAAATCTGATTATTTTTTCTATTATGCTTTGCTTATAAAACCCTTATTTTATTGAATTCCGAACTGTAATTTAAGTCTTAGTATTTTCATATTTAAAATTTAGCTATTTGGTGGAAGTTTCAGTTTTTGTGTGGAAAATTTCTCTTCGGAATTCAATTTCACATTTTTTGCTAAAAATGCGTTATGTAGAAAATTAATTTCTTTAACTAAAAGTGATGTATTGCCGTTTTTATGGAAACCCGTTTTTTGACTTTTTGGTTGGACATTTCACATTTTGGATAGAAAA
This sequence comes from Druon quercuslanigerum, assembly GCA_010014905.2. Classification (NCBI taxonomy): domain Eukaryota; kingdom Metazoa; phylum Arthropoda; class Insecta; order Hymenoptera; family Cynipidae; genus Druon; species Druon quercuslanigerum. Next base: position 10,535 of record JAAAKG020136543.1, read on the forward strand.
TAAATTTTTTTGTTGCAAGTTCAACTATTTCTTTATAATTGTATTAAAAATTTAAAATATGTGATCAAAAATTCATTTATGTTTTTGACAATTTATGCCTTTTGATTTAAAGTGCAAGTATTTTTTTGAAATAGTAACTTTTGTAGAAAATAATAATTATATCCTAACTCAGAATTTATCTATTACATTTTTTTATTGTAAATTTATCTTTTCTTTTTTTTTTTGTAGAAATTCAAACTATTTAGTTGGTTATTCTTCTTTTTTGATAGAAAATTAATCTTCTTAGTTGAAAATTTATATTTTTTTGGTAGAAATTCAACTATTTCGTTGCAATGTTATATATTTTGTTGAAAATTCATATATTTGGTTAAAAATTTATCATTTTTGTCAAAAAGTTCACGTCTTTTCTTGGAAATTCAACTATTTGGTTAAAATTTTATCTTTCTTGGTTGACAATACATGTATTTTTAAAAAAATTCTTAATTTTATCTGATGAAAGTCGAAACTATTTGATCAAAAATTCGTCTGTTTTTTCGACATTTAAGTCTTTCGATTGAAAGTACAACTATTTTGTATAAAATAATAATTATTTCTTGACTCAGAATTTCTCTATTACATTTTCTTTACTATAAATTTATCTTTTCCTTTTTTTTAGAAACTCAAACTATTTGGATTTTCTTCTTTTTTTATAGAAAATTAATATTTTGTTGAAAATGTATCTTTTTGGTTAAAAAGTTCATGTCTTTTATCAAAAATTCAACTATTTGGTTAGAAATTGATCTTTCTTGGTTGAAAATGCGTAATTTTTTTCAAAAATTTGTTTATTTGAATGATAATTTAATGTTTCTGATTAAAACTTTAACTATTTGATCAAAAATTCACTTATGTTTTTGACAATTCATGTGTTTTTATTGAAAGTGAAACTATTTTATTGAAATTGTAATTTTATAGAAAATAATAAGTATTTATTAATTTAGAATTAATTTATTACATTGTTAATTGGAAACTTATCTTTCATTTTTTTTGTAGTAGTAGAAACTTAAACTATTTGGTTGGATATTCTTCTTTTTTGATAGAAAATTAATCTTCTTTCATTGAAAATTCAACTGTTTCGTTGAAAATTTATCTTTTTGGTTAAAAAGTTCATTTCTTTTGTTAAAAATACAACTATTTGGTTAGAAATTGATCTTTCTTGGTTGAAAATGTATGTATTTTTCGGAAATTGATTTTTTTTTGTTTGATAAATGAATGCTTCTGTTGAAAATCTAAACTATTTGATGAAAATTTCATCTTTGTTTTCGGCAATTTATGTCTTTTGATGGAAAGTGCAACTATTTTGTTCAAATTGTAACCTTTGTAGATAGTAATAATTTTTTCTTTTAATTTAGAATTATTTTATTACATTTTTTATTGGAATTTTATCTTTTTTTTTGTAGTAGTAGAAACTTAAACTATTTGGTTAAATATTCTTCTTTTTTGATCGAAAATTAATCTGCTTAGTTAAATATTATTCTTTTCGACTAACAATTCAACTATTTCCTTGCAATTTTATATAATTTGTTGAAAATTTATCATTTTGGTTAAAAGTTTAACTATTTGGTTAAAAATTGAACTTTCTTGGTTAAAAATTCATGTATTTTTTTTTGAAAATTCGTAATTTTTTCGAAAATTTATTTTTTTGTTTGATAAATGAATGTTTCTGATGAAAATCGAAACTATTTGATAAAAATTCGTCTGTTTTTTTTGACAATTTATGTCTTGATTGAAATTGCAACTATTTTGTATAAAATAATAACTATTTCTTAACTCAGAATTTCTCTATTGCATTTTCTTTATTATAAATTTATCTTTTCTTTTTTTTTTTAGTAGAAACTTTAACTATTTGTTTTTCTATTCTTCATTTTTTAAAGAAAATTAATCTTCTTAGTTGAAACTTAATCTTTTTGACTAACAATTAAACTATTTCGTTGCAATTTTATATATTTAGTTAAAAATTCAACTGTTTGGTTAAAAATTGACCTTTCTTGGTTGAAAATTTGTAATTGTTTTTGAAAATTCGTAATTTTTTTCGAAAATTTATCTATTTGAATGATGAATCAATGTTTTTGATTAAAATTTAAACTATTTGATGACATTTTCATCTTTGTTTTTGGCAATTTACTTCTTTTGATTGAAAGTGCAACTATTTTGTTTAAATTGTAACCTTTGTAGAAAGTAATAATTATTATTTTTTAACTATGAATTTCTCTGTTACATTTTATTTATTGGAAATTATTTTTTTTTTTAGTAGAAACTTAAACTGTTTGTTTGGCTATTCTTCTTTTCTGATAGAAAATTAATCTACTTAGTTGAAAATTAATCTTTTTGACTGAAAAAACAACTATTTCGTTGCAATTTTTTATATATTGTTGAAAATTTATCGTTTTAGTTAAAAAAATGTCTTTTGTTAAAAATTCAACTGTTTGAGTAAAAATCGATCTTTATTGGTTAGAAAATTCGTAATTTTTTTCGAAAATTTATCTTTTTGAATGATAAATTAATGTTTCTGATTAAAATTTAAAGTATTTGATCAAAAGTTCATTGGAGTTTTTGATAATTTCTGTCTTTTGATTGAAAGTGCAACTATATAACT
>JAAAKG020136544.1:0-13165 GCA_010014905.2 Druon quercuslanigerum
GCGCGTCTTGCGGGATTCAGGGCGGGGGGAGCGGGCGAGGGCGCCGTGCCCGCAGCAGCAGGTTGGGGGGGGGGGGGGGGGGGGGGGTAGAGTCCAGGATCTCGTCCCTCGTTTTGAGGTTGTGATTCTCGACCTTGACACAATTACTGTTAAGGAGGATGTCGAAGTGGCAATTAGAAATCACTTCAAGGAAGCTGTTGGTGAGGTGAGGGTCAGTCTTACAAAGAGACCCTTCAGAGATTGTCTGAGGGCATTTGCGGAGCTGGGAGGGAGATTGGCGAGAACAGGACACCTGAAGATACGATGGGTGTCTTGTCGCGTGCGCAGCAAGCGGGAAGTGACTCAGTGCTATCGCTGCCTGGGCTTTGGTCATATGGCAACGAGTTGCACTGGTCCAAATCGAGCAAGGGTTTGATGGAGATGTGGCAAAGAGGGGCACAAGCTGCGGTGTGCATTCACACATCGCAGTGCTTTCTCTGCGCCGCAAATAAAGGAAAGCACCGGACAGACCATCGTCCGGGCACAATGAGCTGTCTGACTTTCAGGGAGGCCATCCTTTCAAGGAAGCCTCCAGAACGACAGCAGTGAGAAGTCCAAGCGGGCAAATATGCTGGAAACCGATGCACGGTTTATTGACCTTATCCCCATGTCCTTGAAGTAATGCGAAAAGCGGTTCCGAGGACATGGGATGGCGGAAAGGAGCGGTTTTAGTCAGTAAGAATCTGACTCTTCCTAGGCGGGCAAATATGCTGGAAACCGATGCACGGTTTATTTACCTTATCCCCATGTCCTTGAAGTAATGCGAAAAGCGGTTCCGAGGACATGGAAGCGGCGGAAAGGAGCGGTTTTAGTCAGTAAGAATCTGACTTTACCCATACCAAGAATCGTCTCTCTGAGTAGTTGACTGCTAAGATCGACGATTGCTGGTCTGGGTGTCTATGCAAGGTTTCCCCTCCTACTACAAAAAAACTACTACTACTACTACTACTACTGCTACTGCCAAGAAGAATAGAAACTCATGATGGCGGTAATAATTCAAGGAAACCTCCAGCGTAGCAGACTAGCCCAAGATTTGCTCAGACACCAAGCAAATGAGATGATGGCTGACCTGCTGCTGCTTTGTGAGCAGTACGAAAACTTGAAAGTGGCTAGTTGGTATAAATTCAAGCCAGCACGGCAGCGATCTGGGTAAGGGACACAGCAAAATATCCGGTGACAGACTGGGGCAGGGGCGAAGGATTTGTGTGGGTGAAATGTCCGGATGCGACGTACTTCAGCTACTAATTCTCCCCGAACACAGTAATTGATATTTTTCATCGCAATTTAGATTAACTAGAAGAATCAATAAGGAGTACTGAGGGAGAGTCAATTGTTGGCGGGGACTTTAATGCCAAATCACAGCAATGGGGCATGAACTGGTTGGACACACGAGGAAAGGCAGTTGCTGACATGGCCGCTAGGTGCGACCTTACAATTCTAAATAGTAGGGATAACCCAACCTTTAGGAGGAGCGTAAATGTTGGTACGATAATCGACATTACCCTTGCGAGCCCTCAAATCACATCTAGGATACAAGACTGGAGGGTTACGGAGGAGTACACCGGTAGCGATCACAAGCACGTTGAATTTAAAGTGGCAAACAGGTACGAACCTAATAAAACAAAGGGTAAACAGAGGTCAAAAAAGGGCTGGAATGCCAACAAACTCGATGTTGAGAAGCTCCTCTACACACTAAAACGGGAAGAACTACTCTTTGATATCTCAGAAACCGACACGACAGTGAATATGAGCAGAAAGACAAAGGCTCATCACCAAAGCCTGCGATGCATCCATGCCCAAGAGAAGAGGCAAACAGAGCAGAGCCTCCACGTATTGGTGGACGGAGGAGATTTCTCAACTAAGAAAGGAGTGCCTTAAACTAAGACGGAGATCCCTTAGGGCTAGAAGAAGAGCAACCGAGCAGCCGGAAAATTCTGAATACAAATCAGCTAAGAAAAAGCTTAACGACACTACTTGCAAAAGCAAAATCCGATGCTGGAAGATCTCGTGCGATGCTATCAATGAAGATATCTGGGAAAAGGGCTATAACTGGCACCAGCAGGGCCCACAGATCCGCAGACGATGGAAGAGATTATCTGCGCTCTCTTTCCAACACAACTGGAAAGAGGAAGCAAATACTATACACCCGAAGAGGCCCTAATCTTCACTGTAGAGGAACTCTGGGAAGCCGTAAGTGGAATGAGCAACGGAAAAGTACCGGGACCCGATGGTATACCGTCTTGTTCTCATCGACAAGGGCAAGAACCCGCTTGTAACACCAGCTTCGTATCGCCCACTGTGTAAGCTGGATACAGCGGGTAATGTGTACGACAAGATACTAAGAACCAGACTCCGTACAGCAGTGGATACTGCTGGTGGTTTAGCCAAAAACCAACATGGCTTCAGAAAAGGCAAATCCATAATCGGCGCAATCAGGAATGTAGTCAAGAAGGCCTGCGAAGCCAGGCAAGGAAACAACCGACAGAAGAACGCATGCGCCCCAATAACGTTTGATGTCCGGAATGCGTTCAACTCAGTAAGTTGGACCGTCATAATGGAGGCATCAGAAAAACGCTTTAAAGTCCCCGAGGACCTTACAAAGGTACTAGATGATCCTGATCTCTGGAATGTGGTTTACGACGAGTTTCTCACTGGAGACGATCTAGCTGCAAAGGTTGTGAAATATTTATAAAGAAATATTTGTGAAAAACTTCAAGTTGAAGTTTGCGGATTCAGAGTGGATGTAGCTAAATCTGTAAAATATCTTGGCCTCAAAGTTGACCGGAAACCTTAGTTCTGGGAGCAGATCGAGACTGCTTCAGAAAAAGCAGACACAACTTTGGGGGCGCTAAGAAGGCTGATTCCTAACATAGCTGGCCCAAAGAGCAGCCAGAGAAAAGCACTAGTAAGCGTGATTCACTCCATCTTGCTCTACGGAGTCGAAATATGGGCCGATTGACTCAAAACTGAAACATACCGCAAGAAGATGGCTGCGGTACAAAGGAGAGGTGCTTTACGGGTCACAAGAGCTTATCGCACGACCTCAGAAGCTGCAGCCCTAGTTATCGGATCAATACCTCTAATAGACCTACTAGCAAACGAGCGGAAACGGGTTTAAGAACGGTTAGAAAAGGAAGGAAATGCAGACACCATCAAAGTGGAGGAGAAGGAACTTACCCTCTCCAAATGGAGCCGACGCTGGGCATCCGAGAAAACAGGGAAATGGACAGGACGGTTTATACCGGAGGTAACAAACTAGTACAAACGAGGATATGGCGAGGTAAATTACTACCTCACCCAGTTACTAAGCGGACGCGGGATGTTCTATGCATACCTGCACAAAATCGGAAAAAAGGAGATACCCCAATCCATACACTGCCCCGACGAAGTTGTCGATGACGCCGAGCACACCTTCTTCAAGTGCGACAGTTGGGTGGAGTTAAGAGAAGTGACGCAACAACAACTGGGAGAGAGCCTCACGGCGGAAAACGTTGTCGCTTGTATGCTGCTTGCGGAGGAAAATTGGAAAGTAATAGCAGAATTTTCTGAAGTACTGCTCCGCAGTAAGAAACAGGGGCAACTTGTAGTGCGATGAAAAAATAAAATTGAACCAGGGGATCGAAGGCCGGCGAGCCCAAGGAGAGATATACGCCTTTGCTACCGAGGACGACGCGTTTCCCTGGAGAAATGGAGAAATGCTTAAAGCTCACTAAATACTTGTTTCGAGTGACACCCCACCGAGAAAGGCCAGAATATGATGGGTTTCCAAAAGAATAAAGGACGACACGAAAAGTTTACAGAGCAGAAGGACGGCGAGCACGAGAAGAGACCATGGTTTTTTCTACCGAGGACGACTCACACAGCTGTAGGGAGATCAGAAGCAGCCGCTGAGTAACGGTGAAATGGCCTTCTCCCCATGTTCCCGGCGTAATACGAAAGCGGTTCCAGGAACATGGGTTGGCAGAAAGGGGGGGTTTTAGTCAGTAAGAATCTGACACTACCCATGCTAAGGTTCTCCTCTTCCATTAAGAGGTGAACGCTAGCATGGGTGACTATGCAAGGTTTCTCCTCCTACTACAAAAAAAACTACTGCTTCTATAACTACTATACTACTACTACTTTATTCACTTTTCCTACTTTCCCTCCACAATGTACCATTACTTTCCTAATTTTTCTCTACTTCACACTTCTCTTATGTTTCTTTCCTTCATTCCACCTTTCCTCATTTACCCTCACTTCCCCGCTAAATACTTTTTCTACTCTCTCTTCCCTCATTTCCACCTCACATGCCCTTCTTTTCCTTCTCTCACTTTCCCTACTACCCCTACACTAATTTATCCTACTTTCCCTCCACTTATTTCACCTAGACGCACTTTCACAACTTCCTCTACCATCATTTCTCCACACTGCCCCTACATCTCATCAACTTATTTATCCACACTTCCCTTACTTTTTTATCCCTTATTTCTTCTCATTTCCCCTTAATTTATTCTTTAAAAGAAATTGAAATAATTTTGGAATCTGTACATATGAAGGAAAAGCAAATACCTGATTTTTATAAAGAAAAGTTTGGTGGTTTGTCGCATATTCTAGAAAAGTACAGATTAGAGACCACCAAAAAATTTATAACACATGAAAACTGATAGCGAGATAAAAGATTTGCTTTAATTAATAGTAATCATTTTAATGTATAGAGAAATATATAAAAGTTTTTCTTGTTTTCAAAATTTTAAATAGAAAAGACATTTTCCCCGCAAGAGACCAACCCAGTAAAAATTGAAAAAAACAGATATAAGCAGATATTTTCAAGTCGATAAGTGCAAATCGGTTAACCTAATTGTACAATGTTATAATAAATTATCCATGAAACAATAATGCCATATTTGAATTGGCCTGTGAGGAAAAAATTATTGAAATATGGACTGGTAATACGAGAGGTGATTGGAAACACAATTTTCAAAATAATGTTTTTAAAACTTACATAACCAAAGCTGTCTATTGTTTTAAAAATATTTCTGGTTATCAGAAAATTGATTTTCATTCTGATTAAATCGAAGTGAAATTAAATTGGTCCTGATTGGAATTTCTTTTTAGGATGACTGCTCATATGTTTGGCAAATTCCTGCAGCTGATCGTTGTGATTGGGTGAAGACAACTCAAGATTGTAAAACTAATTATGGATTTTCGTATACAGAAGTATTATTTTGCAGCTTTACAAGCGAAAAATGGGCCTTATTCGGTCTTGGATGCATTCTTTTGATTCTTTGGTTGCTCTACCTTTTTCTTGTTCTTGGGAGCACTGCTGACAATTTGTGAGCTGAATTTTTTTATAAACTAATAATTTAGTAAATGGTAGAAAAAAATATAAATATTCTTAAATTTCTAATTAGTTTTAATTTTTCTTCTGACAGTTTTTGTCCTTCCCTCGGAGTAATTTCTACAGTGTTTCGCCTCTCAGATAGTATTGCGGGGGTGACAATTTTGGCTTTTGGAAATGGGGCACCCGACATATTTACTTCTTTGGCTTCGGAACTGGATGACAGTATGATAATGTTTACAGAATTAATAGGAGCTGGAGTTTTTGTGACTGCTCTTATTGCTGGTTCTGTGGCTGTTTTTGCACCATTTCGAGTACATTGGAAGTCCTTCCTAAGAGATTGCATTTTTTATATCTTATCTGCGAGTTGGATAAGTTATATCGTGAGTGATCAGATTGTTCATCTGTGGGAAGCATTAAGTAAGAACTATAAATTCATTATCATTTATTATTCAATAAATTGAAGAAATTATAAATTATTAATTATTAATTAAACTTATAACAAACTTCCCACCCTTTCGTTAGTCCTGTTTCGTTAGTCGTCCATCCTTCATTCTCTCAACATGCCCGAACCATCTTAACCGATTTCTTTCCCATGTGTCAACTAGCGTTTCTTCCGCACCACATCCCTTATGGATTATCTCGTTACTTACTTTGTCCATCAGAGTTTTCCCGCATAATCTCATGCGCAGGAATCTCATGTCGATCGCGTTAATTTTACTCTTATCTTTTTCTTGATATGTCCATAATTTAATTAATTTAATTATCTGATTCGGTAAGGTACACCTTACCGAAATTTTCTTTCACGTAAACGCGAAATCAGATATCATGTTGAAAATTAAACAAATTAAGGACAAGGCACCAAGTAACATGATTCTAATTTTGTATTATTGTAAAAAAATCTGTTAATTAATTTGTTTGTTATTATAAACATTACGACCATAAAAAGTTACTTAGTCTCTGTTGGTTATTTTCCCCTATATTTTATATATATTTTCCCCCTATTTTCCCCCTACATTCCCCTATATTTTTCTCCTATATAATTTTTATTTTGCGGTCACAGATTATAATTAAATAACTTTAATTAATAAATTGCAGGTTGCATATTTTTGTACATTATGTTCATCCTCGCTGTCGTGTTAATGCAGGTTTATGACTCTAGAGAAGAAAAACAAAAAAGTTAGAATCATTTTATTTTTTGTGCAAGTCTTACTTTAATAAATAATATATAAAATTTTCATTTTTAGATCGAATACCAAGGGTGGCAGACCCAGCAGTTCTACACACTTATTTGGCGAATCGAGATGTAAATATTCACCCCCGACTTCGAGCTCGTGCATTTAATGTCCATGCCAAGCTTGGTGGGTAAAGTTTGAAAAAAATATACGGGAAGCAACCCTACAGCAGATAATTATTTACAATCGATTATCTTAAATGACTGGATAACTTGCAAAGAATTTCATTATTTGTTTTTAGTATAACATTTCAGCAAGGTTGCTAAATTTTTGGACGAAGTTTCATTGAAATATTAGATACAATTAATTTTTTGTGTAAAAGCAAAAAAACTAATTTTTAACTTTAAAAAAATTCGCTTCCACATTATTCATACTTTTTACCTAAATGAAACATTTGTATGGCATTTTTTATACTGTAATCAAAGTTTGAAATTTAATGAATAATATTTGCTGGTACAACATCGGGTACAACTAGTTATTTCTTCATTATTGAAGTAACTTGAGGTAATTCAATTTGAAATTATATTTTCCAACAGTAGATAACCAAAATTAGATAATCGAAAAATTTCGAAAAATTTTGCTGTAAAAAGTCTCAGCCCTTCGACTGTCTCACCGTTCTTTCAAGTTAAAGGTTGTATTTGTTTGTTTATTTTGATTCGTAAAGTTTTTCAGTTTAAGATTTTAAAAATAATAAACTAAAAAAAAATAGAATCAATTTGTAGTTATCAACAAGTCCATCAATTTTAGTTGCGTTAAGGAGTCACTTGCAAAATTTATCAGTTATGGGACTAACGTTCGTAACATTTTTGCACTTTTCTTTCACAAAAAATCGGGTTAAAATTTAGATGGTATGATGATTACATATCTCGTACCAATCGTACCAATCTCATGGAACATCAGAGATAAAAAATTTTTCCAAAATTTAAGCTTTTATGATTTTTGTAAAATAATGATAGTTTCAACTATTATTCACTCGATTAACTTTTTTTAATTATAAGTATACTCATGGTAAATTATAATGATCGATATTTGTGTATGTTTTCATGCCCAGGACTAATTCAAGAAACGATTGTCTATTTTTTACTATTATCCATTAATAATTTATTGATGGATAGAGGTGTCAAAATCGTACCTTGACCGTGTCTAATGATAATGCTTAATACAGCTAATTAACTAGTTTCGTTATATTTTTTTATAAGAATACTTTATTTTCTGAAACTGCTCTATCTCCCTCTATCTCAAACTACACCAAACTCTCGGTTTCTGTCCCCCCGGTCTGGGCCTTCCTAAAACTGCTGACCCCCGCAGATTCTCAGCTCCTGAGGCGAGAGAAGGTTGCGACTTTTACCTAAAAAACACGAGCAGCATAACTGAAAGGCGCAGTGCGCGAGTACTCCCTCGCATATATTGTGCAATATTATACATTCCAATTGGAAACCGTTCAGACGGCTCCAAATATTTACGTTTGGATTCCTCCGATTTATGGCCAAGGCTATTTGCAAGAAATCCCCGATACTGGACTGAAACCGAGAATGTAGTGTAATTTGAATTTGTTTAGAGAAAGAAAATGTAACATTTTTTATTTTTATAATTTATGAAAAGTTTATAAAATTATAAATACTGCAATCATTTCTTTTATAACCTTAACATCTCTTTTAAAGGGGTTTTTGTGAAAGGTTTTCCCTCTTCTTTGAAGTACGGCCGGCTTTTTACAAGTCGATAACCTTCAAGCCTCTCTCGGGATACCCTTTCCAGATGAACTCATTATATTGATTTAGGGCGCATCATAATTACGACCTAATTATTTAACTTGAAAAAATGAATAACATACTCCTCATTTATTCAATTTTATTTTAATTTTTAAAATTTCTTTTAAAATAAAATAACTACCTTTGAGTTTGAATTGAAATTATGGAAGTCTACTTTTAATTACTGAACCTAATTGAAAAATCCTTTTCGCGTTCTAACATTCAAGTTGGGATTTCTTGTTTAAGTTTTGCCTCGACTAATTACTCAAGGCATAATTAACATAATGTCCATAATTATCTCGTTTACGTAAATTAGACGTCGTCATTGCAAAGGAAATGGAAAGAAATAAATTGGACCAAGAACCCTCGAAACAAGAAACATATCCTGAGGGAAAATCATCAAGACCCAAAGGTCTTTTTCGAGAGTTTCTCTTCGACGTCTCGCCCATAAACATTGATGATTGGAGGTCTGGAAACGGGCTTCTCAAGACTCTTCTGGTTATTCGCTCTCCTTTTATGTTTCTTTTGCAGCTGTTTGTTCCTGTGGTAAACGAAACAGCAGAAAAAAGGGGTTGGTCCAAATTACTTAATTGCCTGCAGTTGTGCGTAACTCCTATTATCATGCTCTTTGTTTTTGATGGTTGGTTGAAACCAAATTTATTTATTTATATGTAACAGGTTTTATTTTCTTTTTAGGTATAATAATTTCATATTTTTTATATTAAATGTTCTATAATTGGAAAACTGATACGTTTAAGTGTTATTGCCTAATTAAAAAATTTAGTTGATATGTTAATACTACAGTGGTCCTAAAAAGAATTTATTCTTTTTAATGGTACAATAAAAGTACACTCAACTTCCGATGTAAAACCCCCCGGTTTACGGCGTTCCTAAAACTGATGACATCCGCAGTTTTGTGATGAGAGGAGCCGCGACGCTGAAAGAGAGGTTGAGCTCAGGCAAGCGTGAAAAACAGCTCGAGGGGTGCACTATTAGCGCGTTAGTTGCATCAGGTTGCGTCATGCGGCGAAAAAAAATTGTTCAAGCCGCCCTGACTTTTTACCTTTGGATTCACCAGATTTAGGGTCCAGGCCAAGGCAAGCCTTGCACGAAATCGGGTTTATTTAGAGAATTGATTGTATTTATGTGTAATCAGCTATTAGTTAAATATAATACACACTTTATTTAAAAAATTAGTCAAATTTGTTACCGTGTGTCAAAAAACAGAGTATCGTATAGCCTATTCATACGTTAATTACATCATTCAAATCTTCCCCTCCCTATACCCTTACAGCCTCTATTTCTCAACCTTCCATTAATTTTCTTGGTCGGAAATTTATCTGTTTGGTAAGAAATTAAATTTTTTCTTTAAAAATTCTACTTTTTTGGTCGAAAATTCAACTGTTTGGTTGAAACTTGAATTACTTTGTTAAAAGCCTACATCTAAAAAAATGGAGTGTTCTATTCTTGGTCAGAAATTTATTCTTTATGCAACAGGTTAAAATGTTGTTTTTTTTGTTGAAAATTAATTTTTTAAACTACAAGTTTGATAATTCCATTCTTGATTCAAATTTTTTTTCTTAGTTGTAAATTCAACTATTTGGTTTAAAAACGTTTTTCTTCACAGAAAATTCATCTAATTAGTTGAAAATTCAACTATTTTATTAAAAAAATTAGGTTTTTTTCTTCGTTTAATTCAACTGGCTGAAAATGCGTCTTTTGGAAGAAAATTCATCTTTTACGTTAGAAAAGTCATCTTACTTGGTGAAAATATCAACTTTCTTGGTTGAAAATGAATTTTTTGTTGTTAAAAATTCGAGTGCCTTCGACAAATTTTTCTTTTTTGCTTCATTATTTAACTACACTCAACTTTCAGTTATGTCAAAGCTCAGTTATTTCTACGATCTGATATATCAAAACGGACTGCCCAGTTATTTCACATTTCACATCCCCTCCACTTAGCAACACGTCACAATTAGCAGCACAGACACAGGTACATGTGACACACGTGTAAGGCGCACTCGTTCATCTTCTTCGCCCTGATAGACATTGGTGGGGATAAGGGGAATTTGACGTAACCGAAATGTTTTCATTTCAAAGGCTTTAACTTAACTGGAAGTTTAGTGTACTTGGTTAAAGATTCAACTATTTTGATGAAAATTCGTCTCTCTTCCTTAAAATTTCAACTCTTTGGTTGTTAATAGGTAATTTTTAATAGCAATGATTGATGTCATAGTTATGAAGGAAGCATTAATAATTTCATTATTTATTATTTCTCACAAATTAGGGCGAAAAATTTTAAATAAAAGAAAATCATTTGTCATTTTTTAATATGATTTGATGCAATTTTATAATAAACTTAATTTTTCTCTGATTTTTGATTTGATTTTTTTAAACAAGAATTTAGGCGGCTATGAACATATATTTTAACCCATGGCTAAGCATAGGCGTAAATGCAGTCCTGTTTTTTTTCTTCGGGCCACGTCAACCAATTTCCAAGAAAAGACGTACCTAGGTTCTTTCGGGAAGTGTTCTAGGTCGGATCACTTTTAAAAGAAAATTTGAATGAAATTATTCCCATATTTTTGTAAAAAAAATCACTCTATTTCCCTGTTTAGAGAAAATTTTAGGCTGTGGCATTTTTTTTGGTGGAGGGGGGGGGGGGGGCAAAGTCGTTGTCGAAGGTGAGGGGGGTAAAAAATAGTAAAAAATTCGTAACGTCGTTTATAAATGACGCCCATGGTTACGAAACCGAAAAAAACTTCGGGCCCACTTTTTTGTTTAAATGAGAGAAATTTTTGTGTATTGTATTTGACTAAATGAAATACATTGTGTATAGGAGAGGGTAAAATATCCCATCAGAAGCGTTTTTTTTTCTAAAATGAGCATTTTATCTTTTTAAACTGGTTTGGGTTGTCCCTATTTTTTTTAAAATTCAGTCAAAAGTCAGGGGTAATTTTTACATTAAAAGGAAAAAAATAAAAATAGGGATGTTATCTTAGAAACAAAATAAAGCCTTTTTTGGATCAACCTAGTAGCTGTACGATATGATTAAATTATAATGAAACGATAAAGTACTTCTGCTTTGAATTCCTTTTTTCAGTGTGGAGTCTGTCAGTTTATTCAGTACCTTCAATTGTAATAGGCTTCCCAATTTTTGCTGGGATTGCTATAATTGCATTTTTATTTACTTCAGAGGACGAAATACCGGCCTTTCATAATGTAAGACACAAATTGCATGTAATTGAAGTTGAGTAATTAATTAAATAAATACTTTTATGTCTAGGCTTTTGCATTTCTGGGATTTGTGGCAGCCATGTTTGTTGTATATTTCATCGCAGGGGAAGTGATGTTAGTTCTCGAATGTGTTGGCTATGTTGGTGGAATATCTGATGCTATGCTGGGAATAACTCTTCTTGCATGGGGTAATAGTGTTGGTGGTAAGTTTTTTTAATGATATAAAAATATATTTGAAAATGAGCGTTTAAGTGTATTTATATATAATTATTAATATATTTTTTTATTGAACTCTAATAATTTTAATAATTAAAATTAAATGTTTTCAGACCTAATATCGAACGTAACAATAGCCAAACGGGGATTCCCCCGGATGGGATTCGCAGCCTGCTTCGGAGGACCAATGTTCAATACCCTGTTGGGATTAGGATTGACTTTTTCTATTGGAGCAGCCAAGACCGAAGAATACGAAATTTATATACGAATAAGTGATATGGCACCTGGTTGCCTAGCGTTTTTATTTGGTTCATTATTGTCCTCATTGGTTTATTTAAGCACTACTGGATTCCTTGCAAGACGCTCTTATGGATTTTTGCTTTATACAATTTACATTTCATTTATGATTATTTGTTTTCTGAGTGAAATTCATTTCATGCATCCGCTCGGTACTGATCATCGTTCTTGATCGTCCTAATCTAATAATGTACCAAGAATAAATGTTCAAAATATAAAAGAGAATATTCATTCCTATTATATGATTTTCAATTAATTTTTGTATTCCAATTAAAATTGCTACCCACTAGTTCCAAATTAGTGGCGCCCGCATTGTTAAACAACAGCATTGGATTGCACTGAAACTTGGACTTAAGAAGGAGTTAAGCACAAAATATACAAACATCACGTCTTAACAAACATTACAACTTAAAATGCTTTCAAAACAGCGAAAAAGGGGGATTTTTTTACAAGTTCACTATATTTTGAATTACAATTTCTGCAAAATATTTCTAAACAAAATAGTTACATTTTGAACATACAAAGATGAATTTTTAACCAAATATTTGAATCTTCAAACAAAAAATTTTAAACTTCAAACACAAAAAGCTGCATTTTTAAACAAATAGTTGAATCTTTGAGCCAAAAAGACGAATATTTTATAAAGCAGTTGAATTTTTCACCCAAAAAGATGAATTTTCAACTAAATAATTGTACTTTTAAGCAAAAGAGATGAATTTTAACAAAATAGTTGAACTTTTAACAACATGGTAAAATTTACAATATAGAAAGATGAATTTTCAACCAAATTGTCGATTTTTTAATGAAAAAGATTAAACTTCTACAAAAACAGTTGATTTTAAACAAAATGGTTGAATTTGCAATCCAAAAAGACAAATTCTCAACAATAAAGTTAAATTTTTAGCAAACAAATTATTTTCTCAAGAAAATAGTTGCATTTCCAAATAAAATTATGAATCTTCAATAACAATAAAACATTAAATTTTAAACAAAGCAGCTCTTTATATTCTCGACAAATGTTTCTGTTGCACACTCGAGGCCTGACATAGTTCTCCTTGACTTCGAGAAGCGAACCA
>JAAAKG020136546.1:0-13164 GCA_010014905.2 Druon quercuslanigerum
TCTAATTTTATCCAAGAAGGGATTAAAGGTATTGGAGACTTTTGGATTAATCTTGATATAATAATTATTTGGACAAGGTGTCCACTTCAAGTTACAATATAAGAATGCTGCCGAGCCAGGAGGGCAGTCGGCTTTTATAACCAAATAATTATGACCAGGTGATTAGTCAGCTTGATGAGTCTTCATGATCCCTTTCACAAGTTTATTAAAAATGACGTGAAATTAGCCACAAAAACTTTCGACACACTGACGTGAGTCTCACTGGCCTATTCTACGAGTAAACTTAGCTGATTTAAGAAAAACACGGATTTCCCATAAGGTATCATAAGCAGTTAACAAGTTTAGACCGCGGAATTATGCTCTAGGTACCAAAATCTGGTTTTCGAAAATTTATGTTTTAAAAAGCTAAAAGGATTTTTTCCGTTTCACTTGCTGGCCATTAACTGTATATAAAAAGTAGCCCAGAAAATACAAAAAAAACGATATCGAAAAAATGTCTGTTCACAGGTTTAGACTGCGGACCCTTCATTTCATTGTTCCTAAAGTAACTATTTACATATAAAAGGCTTGTTAGCACAAATTACTGCAAATGATATTATTTCCCTCACCAATGTCAGTTTCTGATAAAGTTCCAAATCCTTCCTAAAAAGTGCACAAATATTTAAGAGACACAAGTAAATGTTTTTATTAATTGTCCCCTTCAGTCAATACAGTTTTTGTAGACAAACTATTCTCAATACAGTTTGGCAAATGAATTATTGCCTCTGAATTGTCCTTTGTATAAAACTTTATTTGCACTTACTAATAATGATAAAACACGATTTATGGGTACAGATTTTTGTATGTATTTATAGGTTTAGAGAATATACGTTTACGATTTTGATCTCAAATTACATTAAAAATTGCATTCTCTTGAAAGATTTAATAATGTGATTGCGTAAGATCTATCTTTCGCTAGATATAATTAAGGTTCTGTTTAATATCTGTAAAGATGTAAAATTGATTTTATTTTCTACATAACTAACAATGTGTAGCATTATTTGGCATATAACAATGTGTTCCATGTGTTGAAAAACAAATGTTAAGATATTACATTACAGAAGTTTGCTTGAAAGCTTTCCATCTCTTAATCATACAAAATTGAAAGAAGAACAATTTTCGGTAACATGAAAATATAGTTTTATAATTAAATATTGACCCATAAATTATGAGACATATAGAAATCCATTCGGATAAGAAAATAATCCAAAGGACTTTCCAGAATGCATGTATTGCATTGTATAACATTCATTTATTCAGTATTTTATTAATCCTTTAGGAAGGGGTTCGTATTAATTAAATACACTATTTCTAATGAAATAAAATATAACCAGCAATAACAATCCCTTCATTTAAATTTTAGTTCAAGCTAAGTGCTTAAAATTTCCAAAAGAAGCTTAATATATCACAGGACATCCGAATAGGAAAAAATAAGAGTGCTTGTATTTCAGTATGCATCTTCCAAGATAGAATCGTATAATATGGAGTAAAGATAATTGAAATATTAAAGAGGTAAAAATGGTGAAGTTTACAATTTACCAAATTAATTTAACCTATTTTTTGGGATGAGAAAACTAGGAGCGATATTTTATGATAATCTTAAATATGCCTTAAGTTATAAACAGATTATTGCTAATATTGTAACGTAATATATATTATCTTTCGTTTGTAGAAGGTGTTATTGTGTCTGTGGTTAACAATTTTTCAGTAAGTGGAAAAAGAAACGGTACTTCAATCAAGTGTAATTTGCGGTCATGTAAAACAATTTTTCAAGTTAAATTAATAATTTTGACTGCGTGTGCTAGACCGACATAATTAAAATTCCAATAAAAACACAATAGACTTAAAAATTATGTATGTATCCATGCCATCCCGCAGAGGCATGGATAAGTTATCATTGCGTTGATAGTGGATCACAGTGATATTCATATTAAAAAATATTCATGTAACCACATTTAAATGTTAAATTGCATTCAATTATTATTGTAATTTTTTAGAGGTTATAAGTAATTATAAAAATTATAATTATTATCGGTTCTGAAGTTTACATTGTATTGTTCATGATGTAGAATATTTCCATGAAGATTTGTTCGTAACAGTGTGTTTCTTGAGCTCATTTTAAATCAAAAACATTTTCGAATTCGAAGTTGTATTGATGAATGGCTGAAAGCTTATCTTAAACCTTAAATTATGAAACCTTGAAACCTTAAAATGTTAGTCTTGCGCTTATCACATGACCTTTTGTGTTTTCTTATTCTGTGTTTTATCTATCATTCCGTTTATCTTGTAATATCATTTGAACACGTCAAAATGAAGAAAATAAATGTGCCATTGCTGAATAATTGAGATTCTAATCAGAGATGAGCAGTTATAAGCAAATTCATATCGAGGTATGAAATTGAAGGTGCCTGAGATATGCAAGGATCCAGTTTCTGTATAAAGGATGAGCCAGGTTGATATACACATCAGGACTTTTTCCATCTGCCAACCCCCTACTCCAAGCCATAACACCAATTAGCTGACCATTGAGGACTAAGGGATCACCAGAATCACCATAGCCACTGCCTTTATTACCACTTTTGTCAAGAGTACAAATCTCCTTATTAGTGATCCATCCTCTGGGCCGTGGATAGGCCTTTCTACATTCAGCTTCGCTGATTAATGGCACTTTAACCGAGTGCAGTTCGATGGAACCTGTACATGGCATTCTGAAATTATAGACTATTAGAAAAAGCTGTATTAAGGAATTTGACAGACAGTAATAGCATTCAAAAGTGAAAGGTCAGATAAATGTAAGAAATGACATGTTCCCTCCGAATCATCGGTGAAAAATTTGGATTGAGTTTGTACATTCAGATAGAAGCGTCCTATATAGGAATACACACTTTCACAGTATCGTCAAAATCTCGACACAATTAACGCAAAATGGCAATTTTTTTAAAGTGCTGGGTAAACTTTTAAAGGCTGTTGCAGCTGTGTGTGAATCCAAAAAAATAAAAAGATTGGAACAATATTGCAACATTATCACTGCCTACCCCCGCTACGTGTCACGAGAGAAAATAAATATTATCCTTTTCCGCCATATATCTTTTATACTAAATGCACAATACTTTTGATTTTTAAATATAAAATCCGCAAAATATTGTTCTATATATTTTTAGTTTTTTAGCTCAATGGTGAGCTTCGTTTGTATAGTAGACTTAGTAATATGGCGTTTACCTATGTTAGCTATAGAAGACCCATGCAAAAAGTAATGAACATAATTATTAATATTTGACAGAAAACAACATTTTCTACATATTAAGGAAATTTCAGAAAATTCGTAAGTAGGGTGCGATTTCGGCACAACTGCCTTAAATACTAATAACATAGCAATAGCCAGTTAATCAATTTAATCCCGAAATTTAACAAAAATGATAGTAACGATTTGATGAGTAGCGACTGTCGAGTGTTAGTGATGTCACATCCAAGTTATGAACGTCTAAATGCGAATAGTTTTAAACTAAGCTTTAGAATAAATTTCGTAGATTTTTGTTAAACCAACAATCATTAAAATGCGAGTGAAAACGGTGCTTTCTTTTTTTCATCGAAAATTAATTTTTTCAGCCAAAAAATTGAATATTTAATTTAAAAAGTCCTCAGTTTACTTGAAAATTCATCTCTTTAGTTATAATTCAAACAATCCTTGGGTGAAAGATAAATCTTTCCTGCTGAAAAGTCTACCTACACATTTTTCGTTGAGAATTCATCATTTTTGGGTAAAATTATTATCATTTCTTTAAGAATTCTACTATTTGGTTTTAAATACAACAACCTTGTTCGAAAATATTTTTTTGTTTTTGTTTTTCAAAATGCAATTATTCGGTTGAAAATCATACTGTTTTGGTTAAAGATTTCACACTTTTTCTCAAAATTCTTCCTTTTCCGTCGAATCCAACCGTTTACACTATAAAATTAAAATCTTCTTTGGATGAAATATCAATTATTACAATTTTTGTTCTTTTTTGGCTGAAAATCAAACTGCTTTTTTTAAAGTCGAAATACTTTCTTAAAAATTCATTCTTGTTTGTTGAAGATTCTATAGTAAGGCTGAAAATTTAAACATTTTGTTTAAAATTCCTTTTTTTGTATAAAAATTAACTTTTTTGACTGAAAATTTGACTATTCGATTATTGGTGAAGAGTTTATTCTTTTTGCTGAAAATTGAACTGTTTAGATAGAAATTGATTTTGTTGTTGTTGAAAATGCAACAATTAGCTTGAAAGTTGATTTTTTGGGTTAAGAATTTAACGAATTTTTGAAAAATTCGTATTTTTCGGTTTAATGAAATAAGTTTTTATTTTAAATAAAAATCTCCTTTTGTTTAATACAGCAGTAGTTAAATTTTTCGTAGAAAATGTATATTTTTTCAGTTCAAATTTCAACTATTTGGCTAAAAATCTGTTGAAAACTTCATTAAAATATTTTTTCACCTAAAGTTTAACTAATATTTAGGCTAGATATTCATAATTTAAGTTTTAAATTATTCTTTTTGGTTTGAATAAAATTTTTTGCTGAAAGTTAGTTGTTTTCGGTTGAAAAATCGACCAATTTCTTTTTCGATAAGAATTGATCTTTTTTTAATTAAAATTTTAGTATTTCGCTGAACATTAAAGTACTTTGTCAGAATTTATCTGTTTTTATTCAAATAATATATTTTCTGGTAAATAATTTAACTAATTGTATAACATTTTTAATTATTTGTAGAAAATTACTTTTTTTCTTATGATTGATCATTTTTGTAAAAATTCTCTAAATTTGAAAAAAAATTTCTTAAGTAAATGGCGATTTTTTATATGAGAATTGGATTATTCGCTTTTTCGTTGGAAATGTAACACTTTTGGTTAAAAATGTCACTATTTTGTAAAAAATGATCTTTTTTCTTGAAAATGCGAAAACTTGTTTAAAAGTTGAACTGCTTTATGAAAAATTTATACTTTGTGTTAAAAATGCATTTCTTTGATAACTTTGATTCTAAATCTAACTATTTCGTTGAAAATTAATTTATTTAATCACTGAAAATTTAAATTTAACTATTGTGTTTCGAAAGAAATTTTTGAATATAAAATTTAACTATTTGGCTTAAGAGTTTTCTTTTTAATTTGAAAAATAATTTATTCTGTTGCAAATGTGTGTTATTTGTAGAAACTTAATCTTATTTCTTGAAAGTCATCTTTCTCGTTAAAAATTCAACTCTTTGTTTCGAAAAATCACTATTTTGTTAAAAATTCACATTTTTTATTTTCTTTTTACTTTTTTTTTTTGTTTGGATTGAAATGTTTTTTGTTTAAAATATTATTCGTGACACTTTTCTTTTAGAATTAATTATTTATGCTCGAAAATTCAACTAACTGTTTAAAAGTTAAACTACTTGGTTGTAGATAATTTTTTTTTGCAAAGATTCATAATTTCATTTTAAATAATATCTTCTGAGTGAAAAATTTAAGAAGTCTTAAAATATAACTAATCCATTTTTGGTTGAAAATTTATGTTTTTAATTGAAAATGGAACTTTTCTATTTAAATCTCCTTGAAAAAAATGCAACTGTTTGGTTAAAACTAATTTGATGTTAAATTTAACACAATGGTTAAAAATTCCACTATTATTTAAAAAATAACTATTTGGTAGAATATTATCTTTTTTAAATCCTTTTTTAAAAGCACATCTTTTAGGCTGTGGTTTAAACTATTTTGTTCAAAATTTATCTATTTTGGTTCAATATAACTTGTAGAAAAATTTTTTTTTCAAAAAATAATTTTTCAAGCTAAAAATGTAAACAGTGCATTTTTGTTCGAAATCTTATATTTGTTAGTTGGAAAATTAGATGTTTAAGTTGAAAATTCTACTATTTTGTTGCAAGTTGAACTATTCATTTGAAAAATTACCAATTTAGTAGAAAATTAAATCTAGAAATGTAGATGTTTTGAATTCAAACCGTTTCAAATTAAATTTTTTTGGTTGAAAATTAATTTCTCAAGCCAAAAATTTAACTTTTTCATTGATGGTTTCAAATTCATCTCTTTTGATTTAAATCCACAATCCTGTTAAAAATTTATTTTTTAGATTTAAAATACAACTATTTTGTTAAGACTTTTGTTTTTGCTTGAAAATGTAACAGAGTGATTGAAAATTCGTCCTTTTAGATGGAAAATTCATCATTTATAGTAGAAAAGTCATCTTTCTTTCTTTCTTTCTTGTTCAAAATTTAAATCATGTTTTGTTGGAGTATGAAATATTAACTTTTTTTCAAAATTCATCGTTTTGTTTGGAGCTGAATTATACAACTATACAACTCATTAGAAATTCGTCAAATGCAGTTCAATAGCTATTTATAATTAAAGAACGAGGTTCGGTTGAAACTTCTTGGAAAAGTGACTATATTAAAAGAGAAACAAAAAAATTTTTATTTAAGGTAGAAATAAAATCTACTTTCTCATAAATAGTTTTATGCAGCGAAACCAGTTTATTAAAATGCTGCTCAACTTAAAATTAGATTTCCAAACGACATCCACTCCGGCTAATTAAAGAAAAATACATAGCAACCACAAATATTGTGTAAACTATCGTTATACAATGCGGTGGCTTAAATATATTTATTTATAGATAATAAAATAAGACAGAAAAGGAAGTATAGAGCAAAGCAATTCACAAGAGTTGGAATGAAATATTAGTAAAACTCTGAATGAAATATATAAGGTGTTGAAATATATTTTGACTCAGAATATGTGAGATGACATCAAATAAAGATTATGTTATAACATTATAAATTTTTAATTTAAGTTAGTTTAACTTTAAGACCTAAGTTAGAAAAGATGTAGAGAGTAATCTCAAGAAAGTTCACAAAAGACCCCATGGTATGAAAAATGTTGTAAAAAGCTGACAATTACATTACGCAGGAAGTGAAAAATACCCATTGTGCATCATGAATCTGCTGTAGATAAAAAAAAAGAATCAGGGAGGAATTGATGCCAGAAAAAAGGTTTTATCAAACCAGCAATTGGATAATGGTATAATTAGAATAAAGTATATCTCACTCTGGTTCATGGGTACATCCCCAGCCACTCAGTGTAGCAAGACTATGCGGTGCTATAATTCCATTATGCAGGTGTATTATTTCACTAGAAGAATGGACCAAATCAATAGGTGGGAGAATTGTCAGCATCACAAGGTCGTTCTTGAATGAACCAGGATTATACTTTGGATGCATAAGGTATCTTATAACTGCGTGATGTGTTGCATATAATAATCGACTTGAACCAGAAAAAACGGCGTAATACGCCTTATCATCAATAAAGCAGTGTGCAGCTGTCAAAACAATGTGAGGTGATAATATACTTCCTCCGCAATGATTGGCTCCATTTTTCCTAACATTAACAGCGTAAGGAGCATCACTAATGTGTATTGGGATATTGTCATGCCATATTCGGTTGATCAGTCGCTTTTTACGGATAAGAAGACTCGATGGTTTCCCTGCAAGAATGCAGATGTGCTATATAACATTTACCAAATTGCTTTCAACAAGAGGTTCAAAAATTCTTATTTTATTTTATGATTTTTATTAATTACGGCGAAAGACTTAGTATTATTAATTCCTTTTAGTGTAAACATTAGTTTTTGTTAAAAATGGAAAAATTTAAGTACTTTTTCATTTTGTAAGAGTGATTATGTCATGAGTTAGGATCAAGAGAATTTGACATTGTTACCATTTTTAAAGCAGTGAATAAATAATCTAAAAATTTTTCATTTGAAAATGATGTCTTATCTCCATTTTCAATGTTCTTAATCTCTCTTGTCAATTGAAAATCACTTAACTTGTTTAATTATGAACATAAACTTACCGATATTTTCTTCTGTTAGAGCCCCAAGTACTTCAGATAAAATAAAACAAAGAATTAAGAGACCAAAATGAAAATTTTTCTTCATATTGGTAAAATTTGAAAATGTTAAGAGCAGTACTTCATTGCTAATATTTCTTCCGATGATAATTAAGTCAATTAATTTTTGTGTATATTCCAAGCTCTTTTATACGATTTCTTTGCTTGCTTTGCCAAAACACTTTTTATTGAGATTGATAATATATCATGGCATACTCTCGTTTACAACAGAGTAGTTTACCAACCGTGAAGTAGTACTTTTTTTAGTCAGATTTCTGCAAAAAATATTTATCTGGTGGGTTAAAAATGTGCTGCGTGAAAGGAAAAATGAATTTTATAAAAATTAGAGGTTGCTTATTGCAAATCTGTATGCATTCGAAGAAAAAAAAATTATTCTTGAAAACGAAAAATCATAACGCATAAATATACAAGTTATAAAAAATGCGCCTTATCAAATCAGAAGTTTTTTATCAAAAGTTTTTTTTATAATTAGAGTATGCGTGATGAGATATGCGGAAAAAATGTCTAAAAACGCGTAAATCATCTATTCCACTGGCTGCGAAGTCTTTAATATATAATTAAATAATTTTTAGGTACTATTTTTTAAAATTTTTCATGATAAACGCTTCTTTACAGTAATCTAATTTCCATATCTCTTTAATTATGCCTAATTGTGAAAAACGACGATTTTCATGCCTTGAACCTAAGCAATTTTTTTAATTCTGTTGCATTAAATGTTCTTCAGATTGTAACTCATATTCCTAGTAGGTGTTTCGTATGAATTAAAAAAAGTGGAATTAACTACAAACAAACAAAAACATTTTTAAAAAATCGTAACCTGCATTAAAAATATTTATTTTTTTCTAAATTTTCTATTGTTAATAACTGCATACGACATGAACTTGTTAAACATATATTTACTTTTTTCAAAAGCGAAGGTACTAGCTTTTTGAATAGCTTAATAACGACTCAATAAATTCTAGTATTTTCACTCCACTCTAATAAAACTATGGTGAAATAAAACAAGGTTATGGGGTTGAATAAAGTGTTGATGCTACTGTTTTGATTTGTACGCTTCAGTTTAAAAATCATTTCGAGAGAAAGCAATAAAATTTTTTAAAAATTAAGAATGCAATAAGGTACCATAAAAATATTTTTCATCTGATGCTGCCTCCAAATATTTGACTTAGTTTCTTTTAATGATTCAAGCAGCTCGATGAATCAATTTGTCAATTGATTAATCATTTTTATAGGTCAGGTGGTTTTAGGTAAGGTTTTAACGATCAGCAAGTGCGTTTTTTCAAAGAGTGTAACCGTACGATGATGTGTATAGGTAGCCGTGTTTGCAAATTTCTTATTTACAATATTTTTAAAAAGTGTAGATTATAGAATGATAATTACATCAAATAATAATTTATGAAATAAATTAAATGGAAATCAATTCTAATGCCGGTCATTCAGTTTTTAATTATCAGTGACTCTCGCTTAGGCATCCATACTCTTTCTGAGGGAATATGAAGACCTTGAATTCTCAATTTTTATTTATTTACAAACAGATCTTTTATCACTAATTTTTTTATTATTTGGAAAATTTACATGCTTTTCAGATCCTGTTTAATCATTTTCTTCAATACGATTGGCTGTGAATTAAAATTCACTTCCTGTCGCATTGAAAATTGTAGCATCAAAGTTATGCCCATTCTTAATGAAATAATTAAAAGTATCAAATAAGATCTGTTGATATACATACCAACAGATATTTTTCTATACAAAAATTAATAAACGGCTTAAAATAGAATATGAGCTGTACATTTATTTTAATTTTAAAGGAATCTGTATTGTCTTCAGAGATAGTTAGCATTAATGAATGTAGATATCATTCCAACAAACGTGAAAATATAAAGAAAAAATTTCGATAAGGTTAGCTCTTCAAATAACTTAAAATACTTAACCTCTTTTTTAGATAAGATGAAACACAAATTTTAATAAGTTTTTAAAATTAAATTTTTTCTGAAGAAAGATCATCTGCATCGCTCTTCTGAGAATTAAACCACAAAACCTTAGATAGCCGGTTGGATGTTTTTCCATTAAGCTTTTAACTTTAAATATTCTAATTTTGTTAACGCCTATATGCATCATTTTGGCTTGTACTGAGTTATAATAAAAAATCTTATTAGAAAATTACTGGAATAAATTTAGATGGCAAGACGACCCACATTGCAGAATATAAAAGCTCTGTATTTATTTGAACAATTAATTAGGAGATGCTTTTCACAGTATTGCATTCTAAGCCATTCATTATCGACGTTAATTTGCAGAGTCGAAAATTTAATTAACTGGCAGCTCTCTTGCTTGGTAATTATTGGCTTTTTAAAACTATATAAATACCTCGATAATTCTTTTCGATATTTCAAGCAGTATCGCAGGTGCCGGAGATGATGAATTATGATGAGCCAAACAAATTCTTTTAGACTTTAAAATTAATTGCAGGAACTTCTATGTCCATTGAAAAAAGAAGAGAATAATCAACAAATAAAAGAAAACTCACAAATTATTTTAACATGCGCTGGACGCGTTTGAACACGTATGAACACAAAACTCGCTACTCCCATTCCGAGTCTGTCATGCCCCCTCCCTTATAAGGTATAATAATTTGATTAATTTTAGTGCAGGATCAGCCTTATTTTTATTTTCAGATCTCCATATCGTCCGCCGTTTGAAAATTGTGATAATATGAACTATTTTCACAGGCCAACGAAGTTGAAATTGTCAGTGCTAGCGAATCATATATCAACATTCTATTCGCATTCAAACACATGTTCTTGTCTTTAACACATTTTATTTTACAAATTAAAATAATATTTATGACGTGATAACCAATTTTTCTTTTCGCTTGTCAAATAAAATGATTCTACTATGAATAATAATTTTTGACTGGTAACATAAATTTACATTTTACTTCAATATTATTATTCCAAGTTTAACGTCTTTTAGTTTAACTCTAACTAAACATTAGCATTATTCTGTATGCCTTTATTACTTATCCTCTCTTATCGAAATTTTATTATTTCAACATATTACTTAAATGTTAATGCTTTCTATTAATTTTTCTGAAATTGAAATGCTCTACCTACAACGTTGTATTATATTCATTTTGTTTAAGCTACTAACAAATACTGTCTAAGATTATCCCCGTTAAAAATTTCTTTTACATCATTGTCTGTAACAAAAGGGATAGGGGTATTTATAAAAACTATTTAGTTTTTGCTCGCTTTGTAGAATAAAGTTGACAAATCTAGAAAAAACTTCTTTCAACACGAAATCGTATTGAGGCCTTTCCCCAAGTATATTTTTGAATTCACCCTACTTTAGGAAATGTAATATTTAAGGCGCTGACTGAAAAAGTCCATTTTATTATTTTCCCTGAGAAGCCTTTGAAGAGGATTCATTATATTTTACCACAAATCGTCTATATTGGTCTCAAGCGCCCAAAAACTTTGTAAATCTTTTTCTTTTCTTTGAAGGTAGGATATCCAAAATGTTGAGATCAACCCGACATAAGGAAGCCTTTGTTATCCAAATAAACTTTTTAGCCGCTTTAATATTTAATTAATTAAAATTAAAAATTTTGAATTTAGTTAATAATATTTAATTTTCGTTTTGATTATGCGTTTTGGTAATATGTCCAAATAAGAAATATGCTAGTCAAAAGTACGACAAGCTATAAGAACGTTATCTACAAAGTTCGTTACATACATCGAAAGGTCATTTCCAAGACTTCGAAGGCTTGTATAAATTCAGCAGCTGCCGTTTTTATTCCAAACGGGACGCTTGAATAGGTATTTCTTACCTTTATGAATAAATATTCCGTACGGTTTTGATTTTTCATTGAGAGGGACTTGGAAATAATCTAGAGTTAAGGATGTACACTACGTATAATCAGTCTCAAAAGCTGCCTATCTTTAAAATTATATATAAAATCGACAAAAAAAGGTCTATTATTCATTTCTGTAAATATTGATGAAGGGTTCTAAGCAAACTTCAGAAAAAAATAACTTAGGTTAACATTGTTTATTTAACAGGAGTTATTTAAAGGTTTTCGTTTTTTCTTTCTCCTAAGGGAAAAGTCATAATTTTTATTTTATCCTAATGATCAAGGCCTCATTTTATTCTTTGAAGGACTCTCTAAATTTCTATTTAGGTTGATTTTATTTTCAAAAAATTTAATTAAGAAATCATAGAGTTATAATTGTAATTGTAACATTTCCCTATAGAGAAAGCAAAATCTAAAGCTATTGATAGCTACAATTAAATCAACCATTTTAACCCCAATAATTTTTCTGAAGTAAACTTAGAAGCTTCCGTCAAGATTTCCGGAAATCAATAACAGATCTATTTTTTGCATTTTATACCTCATTTTAAAGATTGGCGACTTTTGAAATTGATTGTACTTATCCTTAAGTGTGTTTCAATACAAGGAGAACTCTCGTGATCCTGTTCGAGAACCTTATTTAAAATTATTGCCTCAATACACACATGTCTCCTGATTTTTCCTCAACAATGTGAAGTGGATTGCAATGAGGACTCTTTCGAATTGCCTAAATTATATAATTTTTTCTCTTTTAAGACCAGAAGTATATTCATATTTTATCAGTAGGGAATTTGTGCTTTTAACTTATGGATACTTTTCTTTTTAATTTTAAATTACGATCATCAACATTTGGACAACCCGGTTTAATAGTAAAAGCATTTTTATTTTCGCAGATTACTTCAATGAGCTTCTGTTGTTTGGCTATATTTTTATTTTTTAGTTTTGGTAGTAAGTGCTTTTGCCTCTTCTTTTACATAATTATTTGAGCGATTAGACAATTTCTATGATCAACGATAATGATTTATTAAAATTTAGAATTTTGGTAAAATTCAAATTTTTAAGTATCCTCGAATCCAGCTGAATCACATTCATTTTATTAATTTTGATCATAACATACTATCTTGATTATCAATGTGATGGATTAACTCGCCATTTATCCAACATTGTTTTCGCAGAAAATAAAAAGTGTGCTTTATTTTCATCAAGCCAATCAGAATTTAACATCACGCCATAACTAAATCTGATACGAGGGGCATTTCACTCTGAGAATCATTGATTCTCACTAATCGGCGTCGATTCAGAATCGACGCCAGTTAAAAAAATTACTAAAATAATGTATGG